>CANYCX010357755.1:0-11540 GCA_948193385.1 Breynia disticha f. nivosa | reverse complement strand
ACTTGTATTCATATTTGTGTTATTCTTATGATTATTGATTAATTTTGTGATGTTTCATTCACATTCTGATTATCTAATTCTTATGATAAATGAAATGAGATTTGATTATGATGCTTTTAGATGCGAATGTTTCGATTATATGATAATGTTTGGAAATGATTTCGAGTCGATATGGACGGAATGTATGACTTATGTTTTGAAATGATTATGTGGTATGATTGAGTGGTTTGACTAGGTTAGAGGAGAATCATATCTCGAGTTGGGATATTGATTGTCCCTGCACACATTTAAAGCTTACGAATCAATTATAGCATATGAAGCTTACTGAGTATTGTAAAACATACTCACCTTTGTTTATGTGTCAAAATGATGCGCAGGACACAAATAGCTGCCACTGGATCAGAGTTGTCATGATCTTCTGTCAGAGTTTGCTATTGTCAGAGGTTTCCATCCATCTGTCTTGAGTGCTTCCAGTTTTGAGATTTTACGATGTACATATTGTACAGTTGTATAAATGTTTCTATTTTGAGTTTGAATGTTTTCAAACTTCTTTTACTGTTTCTGCTGTAAAACATTTTATGTTATGAATGTTTTGGGCCCGACATGTATGAAATGATATTTCATTTTCTCTCTCCTCTGATTTTCCTCTTATTTTCCTTTAATTTCACTCTAATATTATTATTATTATCAAAGATTATTGTTTATCAGGTTAAAAGGATTTGAAAAATGAGCTTCACATGCCACACCCACAGCCCACATGTCCAAAACTTGAAGCTACCATAGCTACGTGATTTTAGCAAGAAAAAGAGGGATTTCTACAGATTTGTGGTTAAAGGAGCTAAGGTAAGCACTTAAACCTCTCTTTAAGATACAATTCTTGAAGTTGGAGGGTTGCATGTAATGCTTATGGTTAGTAATATGAATGAAATTGTCAGTAAAGGTTAGGAATATGAATGATTTAACTTGTGGTAGATTGTATATGGGTAATAGAATGGTGGCTTTAGTAGAAGTTGAGCAAAAATCTTGGGATTTTGGGATAGGGTTGTGGAAAGAGTGAGAATGAGAGAGTTTGTGGGTGGGTTTTGTGGGGGAAGGAGTTTTCGTGTTTGTGTGAGGAAGAGATGAGGAGAAATTAAAAGGAAATGCGTTAGGGTTACAAAAAAGTCAAGTTACTTTAGGGTTATAAAAGTTTTGGGTTAAAATTTGCAAAAGAAAAATTAATCATTAATGTTTAAATCCAATGGAATCTGTAGGAAATAAGAATCTGGATTGAAACCAGAGTTAAATGTCAAGCACACGAGTTTGTGGACCCCAGGATAATTACGTCGAATTAACGCTTACCTTGATATGTCCTGTATTTGTAAGGTGAATGTTATTTAATGAAATGTTTGCTAAATGGATTGTAAAAACTTAATGTATAGATATGGATATTAGTAATAATGGGTGATTATGGATGAGTTGTATGGATAATTGTGTGAGGTGATATGTGGATGAAATGGACTTGCATGATTTGAGATTCGAGTAGAGCTTATGAATGGACATGATAATTATGTGGATTTGCATGAAATGAGATATGAGTTGGGATGTGAGGATGAATGTATGAATATAATTGCAAATTATGTGATTGATGATTCAAAGTTTCTACAAATGAGTTCCATTTGTATTAGCATTCATGTGCATTGAGTGGAATGTGGTAAGAATGAAATAAAAAAGGGGATTGGCCCAAATAAGAGTGAGATCTCACTAAATGAAATGGGAGATTGGCCAAAATGACAGCAAGATCTCACTGTAAATTCCAAAAGGTCGTAGCAGGACCGTGCCGACATATGGCAAAACATTGTATCCTCTAGTACTCTAGCACGATCTTCGTGTACTTTGGTATGGGCCTCATGATGAAGCAATGTATCCTTAACAATAATATGAATTTCATGTTTCCCAACACGACCTGTGCTAGCTTCAATAATAAATGATATGATTGTTAAGTGCCTGGATAAAAGGCTAGAACAAACTAAAGTTAAAAACACCTACTGTTTCTGTAAAACATCTATGCTTGAAGAAACAAATATGTATACATTACATATCTAGGTTAGTGTGTTCGTTAGTGTACTTACTAAGTGTAATACTAATAAAAATTTGTTGGTTGTGATGGCTTTAGAACATTAGCAGGTTTTCCTTGAAGTTCTACTTGTGCATTGAAGTGTAGGAGCCGTTACTTAGTTCGACGGCTCTTAGAAAATTTTTGTAGTATGACGACTATATGTGCATGTATTATACATATGTGGGCCATACATTTCTAGAATTTTGTAAACTAATCTTGCCATGTGTTTGTTGCATAACAGTCTTTTGTTTTAAAACATCCACAACTTGTTCATTCATGTTATTTAGAGTTATATGGAATGGAAAATTAGATTCTTTATGTATTGTGCATAAAAGTGGTTTTCATAGCATCTTGTTTTATAAGCTAAAAAGGTTTTAAATGATGATTTACTTAGGATGGAGTTGATTGAAAAAGTTTCACACGAGTTATTCGAGTCACAAGAATCTATGCAAGGCCGGTGACCTACCCTAGTGCACGAAGGGCAGCAAGAAAATGCTGACATAGCATCGATCGACCCTTCCTATAACTAGTTTTACGAGATGATGAAAGAAAGATGTAGGGCGGAGGATGTCAACCGAGGATGAACATAGATCAAAATTTCAGGGAAGTGTGTAAATAGGGGCAAAGTCATTTGAGGGCACCACTGGCCTAATAAAGGTGGAGGAGTGACTCTAATATACAAAGCGATTACTAAATTGACCCTGGGATAGAAGTTGAGGCACACAACCTCACTATTAGAGAATGAAGCATAGAATTGGTGGAAGGTAGTTCCTGTAGTCAAGATGAGCCACTTTCCTCACTTGGACAAACCTTTTGAGGGAGTTTACCAATAAGCACACACCGCTAGTGTATTAGAGAAAGAGGAAGGTTGAGTTCTTAGAACTCAAGCAAAAAGAGATTACAGTGGTGGAAGGTAGTTCCTGTAGTCAAGGTTGAGGGGAATTTTACGAGGTTGTCCCCCTATGCGCCTGAGGAGATGGCTACAAACTAAATGATTCAAACGGGGGATGAGGTTCGACATCCACACTAGAATGGTCGTAAAAGTTCCTACTTACCAAACTTTATTAGAAACTTCCCTTTGGGCGGGGGAGTTAATCACCGAGGATGGGCAAAGAAAGGGTCAGAAAAAAGAGTATCCAACGGGTCTAACACCACTGAGGGATGAAAATGGGTCGGGTCCCAACTCTCTAGTGGAATCGGTGAGCTAGTAGTTATGTAAGGAGCACATGTAGGAGTAGGGGGAGTCAGCACACTGGACACCCTCTATTGGATACCATGTTAAAAGAGCTTATACAGGTGAGGACACCTATCCTTTCTGATAATATTGCTATAAGCTGGGGCATTTTGCTTGGCATGCTACCAGAAGAGTGAGGATGAGAGAAGGGGCACTTTAGGACAGAGCAGTGTGGGATATAATTGGGGCACCACCTAGGTTGACAAAGGCTGGGGACGAGGAGGAAGAGTAGGAGCAATCACATAACGAGGCAGATGAGTATCTCAGGCAACAGCCCTACCTCAGACATGTGTCTATGCTATGACAAGGGATAATTTCATCTCTAGTACAATAACTGTACACTCATATACTACGTTAGTCTTGATTGAACCAAAATCTACATGCTCTTCTATTAGTGAGACTATGTCAAAAGAATCAAGGCTAGAACGGAGTGGCTTCATGATAGTAGTTTTGTGTAATTAGGAAGAACCATTATGGTGAATCAGATCATTAAAACTTATCAACTGAAAATTGGAGAGTTGAGGTTTAGAACTAGTTATCGATATTACGGATGAGCGAGTTTATGGTCATTTTAGACATGGATTGCTTGTCCAAGAATAGAGAAGTGGTGGATTGTTATGTAAAAGAGGTGGCAATTAAAGTTGACGGTGTGTAAAGGATTTTATTAGTCAGCGAGCAAAAACTCATTCCTTCATGTTTGATGTCTACAGTGATGGCAGCTCGATTCATGAGAGAAGGTGGTGAGGCATACCTTGCATGTGTAACAAATTTGGGTAAAGTAAGGGTGGATATAGAGGATATGGAGGTTGTGCTTGAGTTTTGGGATGTATTTTTGGACGAGTTATTGGGACTGCCACCACCACGGGAAGTAGGCTTTGAGATGAGATAGTGTCGGGAACAACACCCGTATTTGTGACACCATACCGAATGGCATCTGTGGAACTACAAGAATTGAAGAAGCAGTTGGAGGAACTTTTAGGCAAGATTCATTCGGTCGAGTGCGTCACCGTGGGGAGCACCGATACTATTTTTGAAGAATAAGGATAAGAGTTTACAATTATGCATTGATTACTAGTAATTGAATAAAGTGACCATGAAGAACAAATCCCCACTTTCTAAAATCAATTATTTTATTGATTAATTGAATGGGGCAATGGTGTTTTCCAAGATAGACTTAAGGTCAGGATATTGACAAATTAAAGTGGAGGAGAGCTCCATTACCAAAATGATATTTAGAGCCCGGTATGGGCACTTTGTGTTTATAGTGATGCTATTTGGGTTGACTAACTCACCAGCAGCCTTTATGACATTGATGAAAAAACTTCTTAGGTTTTGTAGGGTATTAGCGAATGTTCATACAAGACTTCTTGAGTCTTATGAAGCCAATGACTAGGTTATTGAAGAAAAATGCACCATTTGCATGGAGTGACCAATGCCAAGAGATTTTTTTGGAGTTGAAAAGAAAAGATTAGTAGAAGCTCCCGTGTTAATGTACCGTCTGAGGGCGATGGGTTTAGGGTATATACAGATGCATCTAAGGTGGGTTTAGGAGGAATGTTAATGCAAAATGGTAAAGTAATTACTTATAGCTTAAGGCAGTTGTGACCAAACGAGGAAAATTACCTAACCCATGATTTAAAGTTAGTGGCTATCATTCATGCCTTGAAAGTTTAGAGATATTACTTTTATGGTGAGACATTTTAGGTCTTTACCGATCATAAAAGTTTGAAGTACATCACTTATAATTAGAGTTAAACTTGAGATAAAGTAGGCGGATAGAATTATTAAAGGACTATGACTGGACCATTGATTATCACCGCGAAAAAGCGAATATGGCAGTCGATGCTTTGATTCAGAAAGAACATAGAGAGGATTCTATAACATACAAGACATATTCATTATTTACCATATAAGAACTAAGGGTACAATTGGATGTAGTTGAAAGGGAGATGTTGTCCAATATGCAAATAAAGTCGCATTTGAGGGATACGATAATGGAGAGGCAAAAAGAGGATGAGCATTTGATGGAAATGAAGAAGGTGGAAAAAGGAAAGTGAAATGATACACCAGCTCGAGATTGAAGGGGCATTATATTATGGGACGACTATATGTCCCTAACATTGAAGAAATTAAAGAGGCTATATTAGTGGAGGCACATTCATCCCCCTATTCAGTACATCCTAGAAGTACAAAGATGTATCAAGACTAGTAAGATATGTATTAGTAGGTGAATATGAAGAGAGAGATAGTAGAGTTCATTGCTCGATGTGTAACTTGTCAACCAATCAAGGTAGATCATCAAGTACATGTAGGAAAGTTAAGATCTTTAGAGAGTGCAGAATGAAAATGGAAAAAGATCACGATGGACTTCATTGTTGGGTTACTAAGAACATTCTAAAATCATGATTCAGTATGGGTAGTGGTGGATAGGTTGACCAAGTCTATGCATTTTTAGGGATCTAATAGGATAATACTATGGATAAATTAGATGGGTGCACATCACTAAGATAATGAGACTTCATGGGATTTCTATGTTCATTGTGTGTAAGCGAGACCCACAATTCACCTCGTGGTTTTAGAGGAGCTTATAGGAAACCATAGGCACGAGGTTAAAGTTTAGTACAGTTTTTCATCCTCAAATTGACGGGCAGTCCAAGAGGACTATTTGGAAGGTCAATGATATGATGAGAGATTAGGTTTTAGAGTTTGGGGGCAACTAGGATGATCATTTTCCATTAATCAAGTTTACTCATAATAATTGTTTCCACTCTAGCATTGGGATGGCGCTTTATGAGGCCTTACATGGAAGGCAGTGTCGTAGCCTAATTTATTAGGATGTCGAGGAGTTACAAAAGATAGAGGGACCTGAGTTAGTTCATTAAACATTAGAGAAGGTTAATGTGGTCAAAAGGTTTATGCAAGCTGCTTAAGAATGGTAGAAAAGCTATTTGAATTGGCATCATCGAGAGGTGGTGTATGAGGTAGGTGATAAACCAGTTCTAAGGGTATCACCTTGGTGAGGAGTGATTTGATTTGGTAAAGAAGGAAATTAAGTCCTTGATATATGGGGCCTTACGACATGATAGAGCAAGCAGGACTGTTAGTATACTATTTAAGGTTACCAAAGGAGTTTTCTTGAATCCACAACGTGTTTTACATCTCGATTTTAAGGAGATACCCCTTTGACCCAAGTTATATGAGTCGAGAGCCAGAGATAGAGATTGTAGAGGATCTCAACTATGAGGAGGAGTCAACAGACATTATGGATTGGGAAGTGTGACAGTTGTAGAATTGGGAGATTCCAATGGTAAAAATAAAATAGAGTTTCCACTCTTCTAAAGGAGCCATATGGCAAGTTGAGAGGGAGACAGATGAGTGGTACCCACAAATCTTTCTAGGAGGTATAGTGACAAAATGAGGTATTTAATGTCTTAACTAAATGCACATTATTTATGATGGCATATAAGAAAGAATATATATGTGTAATTTCAGGGAAAAAGTTTTTTAAGAAGGGAAGACTATGCCTTAGAAAATAGGGAAATTATAGAAATACTGTTAAATAAATAGTGATAAGGGCAGAATAAGAAAGAAAGGGGAAACCAGGCTTTTAAATTATGAGAAAAATGAAGAAGCTAGGGAGGCACAGGTTGGGCACGTGTTTGTTCAAGGGAGTGTTGCAATACTAAAACTGGAAACATAAGACACGACCAAGGTACAGGGTGTGTTTGGGATCGTGCCTAAAAAATGCAGAGCATGGGATTCGACAAGGCCGTGTCAATCATTGTGTTTTAAGAAAACACTTAAGACGTGTAAAACATAAGCCAAAGACTCATTTTGAGTCTTAAAGCTGCCACACCCACAACCTACATGTCCATACATGTCCAAAACCCTAAGTTACCACAGCGACATGATTTTAGCAAGGAAAAGTGAAAATTTTATGAATTTTTAGTTAAAAGAGCTAAGGTAATCACTTAAACCCTTTTTTATGATGTGATTCTTAAAGTTGGAGGGTTGCATGTATTGGTTATGGTTAGCAATATGAATGAAATTGTCTATAAAGGCTAGAAATAGGAACGATTTGAATTGTAGGAGATTTTGTTGGGTTTTCCTACATGTTTAGACACAATGGCAGTGGAATAAAAACATAAAAACATGCAAGAAATAGCCAAGATCAACATAAAATTGACCTAGCACATGCCATATACAATAGGTTGATAATATGGTTACATAAAAATGTAAACTTTAGAAGAAAGATCATACCTTTCTTGCTCCTCTTCTTAGCCGTGAATTCTTATGATCAAGAACAGTATCTACCACTCCAGAATACACTGAAGTGACCTTCGTAACACCAAGAAAAAACCCCAGGCGCGGTTCCTCTACAGCAATAACACACAGATTAGCGAAAACAGTGTACTAGCATAAGGAGAATAACATACCACCTCTTTCTTGGTCACTTTCGGATGAGTTCTTGTGAAAACAAAGGCACCACGCTAATTAAACTATATAATTAGCCCCTAACTCTCACTTCACTCTTGAGAGAAGACCTATAAATCACTCTCTTTGATTTCTTGAGGAGGCTCATGGCTAAGAGGATTGGTGTTTAAGGGGACGATTCACAATGGTGAAAACTCTAGGGTTTTCTCTTATATAAAAGCTTTTTAAAGATAAGAGTTTTGCTAGGTTAAATCACTTAACAATCCTAATGCTTTTAGGAATTGTTAAGTCTTGAATTCAAAATCATAATCTTTCCAAAAAAAAAACTCCTTAGCCATGTATCAATGTGGATTATTAAAAGATTAATTATCCTTGTCTTAATTTAAGACATACCTCCTAAATTTTCTCTCTCTTTATTTCTTACATATTTTGTAACACCCTCTATTTTTCGTTATTTTTAGAATATAATGAAATATTTTATAATTATGCGAATAAATTTTTTGCAAAATATATTTTATTAATAATGGATGGAATAGTGTAGAGTACTTTAAGATTTTAAAATTTTGATTAAGATAGATTATCGGGAGAGAGAAAAATAGAGGAAAGGAGGATGTTGTGGAGCCGAGGATAAAAACGTCATTTCCGAATATATATATATATGCTTAATGTTCCTATCTCTCTCTATCTTGTTCCATAACCACGTTTTTGCTTCCAAAAGATCAAATCGAAATCCAAAAACCCTAACCGAGCCTAAACCTTGTGGAGCCTTGGTGATCGGGAGGTGTAGGATCGAGTAGAGATTTTAATTCGGTGAGTTTTCTTTGACTTGATTTTCTAAATCACGTTTTTGTTGATGGTTAGACTTTCCAAAGTGATTTCTTAATCATATTAGGTCGGAATTGAGCGAATTAGAGCTTGTTGAATAGGTATGGATGTGTAGGAACCATTGGTTGGGATTTTTAGGGTTAATTTATGTTTTAAGTGTTGGAAAATGGTGTTTTATGAAAGGAGGTCAAAAGTGACGAAAATGGCAAATGGTGAATCTAAGTTTGGTTTGAAGTTTTGATGTTAAGGTTAAGTTTCTTGGTCTTTACTAAGATTAATTGTATAATCAATTTGATTGGGTGTTTAGAAGAGTGGAATTAATTTCAGATTTAAGGAAATGAATTAGGATTTTTGTGAATGAAGTCAGAGGAATTGATATATTGGTCAGATGTGGAATGGATAGAATTGTGGTATTCTATCGTAATGAGACTAATATATGAGTTAGAGTGGGTTAGTAACTAAGGAAGAGGTGAATTTAATGAAGGGATATGTAGTTAGTTAATGAAGAAAGAGAAAATGAAAGAGAATGTGGTGTATACATACATATGAATATATTAGTATCAATAAATTATAATTTAGTGAATGTATTAATGTATGTATGATTAATACGAACTTTAATTATGTATAGGAGGAACTAAAAAGGATGAGGCAGGAGGTTCCCAGTCTGGAAACTAAGTGAGTTTTGAGGTAAGTAACACGAGCGCGGCTTCTGTGTTTTGTATTTATAATGTGATTGTTGCTTGAGGTTGATGATGAGTGGTTATGATATATAAAATGTGATAATTAGTGTGATTGTGTTTTATATGGAAATGATTATGTAATGTAAATGGTATGAATTCATGGGAAGTGATGATTTTGTGTTAGTAATTTGATCTTAAATGGTTGATTGTGATTATATTCAATCAATATATAATTGAGAGTAATTGATGTGATTAGTAATGTGAGAGTTGTTGTTATTATGCTCAACATTGGATTGCCAAACATGGAATGAATATATATATTGATTCAAATGTTGATGGCATGAGCATATAATTGGCATTCATGAGTATTAAATTTTCCTAGGAAGTAAATTATGTGTTAGGGCTCTTTGTGAGCATAATTATGGACTCTTGGTGAGTATATGAAAGGAAGGAGTGGATATCTGGTTCTTGGGAACACAATAAATGATTAAACGGATAGTATATAAAACATATTATACCGAGCACGTGTGGATACTCGAAACATTTAAAAATGTAAGAGTGTGCAGATTGATTATCACTTTAATTGATAATCATGGGAACTTTGTGTGCAGATTGTTTAGCCTCTTAGTTGCTAATCATGGGCACTTTGTGTGCAAATTGAGGCACTTTGTGTGCAAATTGAGGCACTTTGTGTGCAATGTTATATGGATCCATTATTTGATAACAGATACTCCTGGCCGACGAGGCCCGTTTGCAAACGTCTGTTAAAGGTCTGGTAAAAGAGTGATGTGAGATATTGAAAGTGAAATTCTGGAAAATGCATTAGAAATTCCTTAGCATTCATTCATACATATACATCATTATAATTTAATGATTGTATGATTATTGATTGAAAAGTGAGGTGTTTATAGAAGTATATGTTTTGATGAATTGAAATGTATTATGATAAGAAGGTGGTTGGTTAAAAAGGCATTAAAATAAGTTATGTGCCTTGGTTTGGTATATATATATACGCTTGGTATGATTACATAATTGATGATTGAATTGGTCAATTGGAAAGTGGGTTTTGGTTTAATATAAGAAAAAAAATCATGCCATGAATTATGATGATAGATTTATCTTGGATGGTGTTTTTAGTGTTTTAATGTGAATTGAATAACTATGTGAATGAAAAATGAGAGGTAGAAATGTTGGTATTTGGTTTGTGATGTTTTGAATATGTGTTGTGTAATTGGTATGGATTTTGGCCGGATGACAGGTAATTATGCGGTGTTGCCCCTAAGTACGCGGGGTGGCGGCGAGTCTGCGTAGTCCATTCTGACACCGCGTTCTTTAAGTTTCAACACTAAGCGGTGTGGGAGCGAGTCCGCGTACTAACGGACCACTCCGCGTAGTGATGACGAGTCCGCGTTTCTACCTGTATCCCTTAAAAAAATGATAAATGTTGTTCTTGGGTATATAATTTAATGTGATTTTATAAATTCCAAGTTTATAACCTTATTCTATACCCTGAATACCTTTATAATTTGGAATAAAATGATATAGGTATTATTATTAAATTTTGAATGAAGTCGATCAAATTTGATTATGTTGCTTACTGAGTTTGAAACTCACGCAATTTATTGCATGTAACGCTCGGCAGGACTTTGAGACTACATTTTGGCAAAACGGTACACAGTGTTGCTCGGATTTTAGAGATTTGCTTATAAACGGACCGAGGTATGCTGAACTCTCTGTTGGATTAGGGTTTTTTAGTTATGTACATGACAGTTGTAAACATTTCACATGTATTATATTTTTGTGGCAGGTAATAATTGAAATAGGGATATTCTGTTCTTATTTCTTTAATAACCTCGGCCAATTGTAAATTTATTTTGTATTTATGTTTTGTAAATTCTATATAAGTGTTTATGAAAACAAGTTGATATATATATATATATATATATATATATATGTCTTTCATTATTATTTTATATTAATTATTTTATATTTCAAAATCAAAACTTGATTTCTGGATTTAAGTATCACCTGCAGGAGGGAAGTTATACGTAAGAGGTATTTAAATTCGGGGGGTATCAGAGCCTAGGTTTGATGAAAACTTGGGTTGTTGACATCATAAGTTTTAAATGTGGTTTTCTAAGTTGTTTTTTGAAGAGTATGCATGTTAAAATACTAGAATGCTAGAATGTTGCAATTGGTCATGTACATTGGAGATATTTGAAATATAAGAGTTGAAATCCTTATTTCTTTTCCTCTGAATTAGAATGGA
>CANYCX010357636.1:0-10214 GCA_948193385.1 Breynia disticha f. nivosa | reverse complement strand
TGGCTGAATTTGTATCTAGATGTTTAATTTGTCAACAAGTGAAAGCTAAACATCAAGCTCTAATAAGAAAACTTCGGTCGTTATTATATCAGTTTGCAAGTGAGAAAGGATAACCATGGATTTTGTGATAGGTTTACCTCGAACACAATCGGGTAAAGACGCAGCGTGGGTGATAATAGATAGATTGACTAAGTCTGTTCACTTTTTACCTATCAAAGTTGGATTCTTTTTAAAACAGTTAGCAGAATTGTATATGCGAGCGATAGTTTGACTACATGGTATTCTAGTTTCTACAGTATCGGATAGAGATCCGAGATTTACTTCCAGATTTTGGCAAGCGCTATAGAGTGCATTAGGTACTAAGTTATCTTTTAGTACTACCTTTCATCCACAGACTAATGGACAGAGTGAGAGGACGACACAGACTTTAGAGGAGATGTTGAGATCTTGTATTTTGGAGTGTCAGGGCTCTTGGGATAGGTACATACCTTTGATGGAATTTGCGTACAATAATTAGTATCATAGTAGCATTGGTATGGCACCGTATGAAGCTCTATATGGACAAAAATATAGAAGTCCAGTATTTTGGGATAGAGAAGGGGTAGAGACAGTTGAAGGACCCAAAATCGTACAAGAAACGATGGAAAAAGTAGAGCTGATCAAAGTAAGTTGACAGCTGCTCAGGATAGACAGAAGAGTTATTATAATCAGCATAGAAGGAAAATGGAATACAAAATTAGGGATAAAGTGTTTTTGAAAGTTTTGCCCTAGAAAGGAATTATGCAATTTGGAAATAAAGGAAAGTTGAGTCCAAGATACATTGGACCTATAAGGTGATAGAGCATATTGGTCCATTAGCCTATAGATTGGCTTTATCTATAGAGTTGGCACAGATACATGATGTGTTTCATGTAAGTATGCTTAAGAGATATAGATCAGACCCTTCCCATGTCATAATCGAGTTAGAAGTACAAATAACAGAAAATCTAACCTATAACGAGGAACCAGTGCAAATAGTAGATCATAAAGTTAAACAGTTAAGAACCAAAGAGATTCCTATGGTTAAAGCTTTATGAAAATATTACAACATGGAAGAAGCGACTTGGGAGACCGAGGATAGGATGAGAAGAGACCATCCTCATCTATTTACAGTAATAATTAAGTTATATTATTGCATTGCATTTAAATTTAAGCATATAGAAATAACTAAGTAAGAAACTAAGTAAGAAGATAGAATAAAAGGTAGAACAAAAAGGGATAAAGAATTTTGAGGACGAAATTTCCTAAAGGAGAAGAGTTGTAACATTCCCATCCTAAATCCCATAATTAGTAAATAATTAATGAAATTAAGTGTAAATGAACAGAATGTACATTAAAAAATGTTAAACTGTAAGATACGACAGTACTGTAGGACACAGAAAAGTAGTTATGCAGAAAATCTGCAAAAAATTCTAAGTTACAGCTTGTTGCACGATGGGCGTGCTGATTGGCATGAGGTCGTGTTTACTGGAAAGGTAATGAGCACGATCGTACTGATGAAGAGCACGATCAAGTTTTTGGAAGAAAGAACTGTCAACACAGGAAGCGTGTTGAACAACACGATGGGCGTGTTGAACAACACGATGGGCGTGTTGAGTAACACGAACTGTGCTGATCAATGAGCGGGTTGTGCTGAGGTGTACATCATACAAGAAAGTTGGAAATTGAAGCATGAGCTGGCACGTGGACAATAGCACGGGGTGAGCTGAGTCGACACGACTGTGCTTATCAATTGAATAGTACTTAACCCAAACAAAAATTTCATTTAAGCAAATTAAGAGAGAGAAAATCGAGAGAGAAGGAGCCGAGAGAGTTCTAGAGAGAGCAAGGTGTTATTATGGTGGAATCGTTCGTAAAAACAACGAAACAAATTCTAGGAGTAAGCCGGATATCGATATCCTAGTCCATACCGCAAAACTACAAAGGTAATCTTTATGTAATTATGAATTTAAGTATAATTTTATAAAGAACCTAAGTTAGAAATTGTTAGGATTAGTTTGGAAGTATGCATGTTATTGTATTCTAGAATTGATTGTGACAAGAGTTTGTATAAATGGTTGTTTAGGACGACAGGTTAGATCGCGGCAGGGTTCGGGCTCGTATCAGTCCGAGTACTTCAGTTAGAGGTGAGTAATCTACTCACTACCTGGTTAAATAAAATATGAATACGAATGGCTATATATATTGTGAATGAATTACAATTGACGATATGTATGCGAATGATTATTTATGATTACGAATGTGTATGATATGCGAATATGATATGTTGTGCGTATAAGTATGATTAATACAAAAATAAAATGAAAACAATGATATATGTTCGTACCAATATGACTGAAAATGATATATGATGATATATATGAAATGTGAAATGAATATGAAAAGATGGAATCGTAGAGACGATTCAAATGAAACAGGTACGCAAAATGAGAAAAGAAATGCAAAAAAGGTACTGAACGATGTTATTGTTTTTTATATGAGAAATGATATGTAAAATGATGATATTTGATATGATATGGAAAGGTGATGGGAAGGTGATAAATGATCGATCATTCGAAGACGGGAGTAGGAAGACGGAAGTCAGGTCCACATGTAAAGGAGGTGAAAAACTATTTTTCAAAACAAAAGTAAGGAGACGAAAGTTAGGATTTATTATGAACGAGAATGTGCAAACATTGATTATAGGATTCGAAATGAAAATGAGTAAAAAGAGAAAGGAAAATAATAGAGATAGTATTCATACTTGACTATATGAAAAGATGATTATATGAATGTTTGATGGTTAATGGATACACATATTTGGTAAATGAATTAAAGATTACTCACTGAGTCCGCAACTCATGCAACTACGATGTTTGTTTCAGGTATAGGGACAGACTTGGATAGGCGTCTGCATTGGTGTGTTGATTGTCTTAGCGATTAGGTTGGACAGCTGCTACCCGATCCATTCATATGTTGTGTTGATATGTTCTAGTATATTTGAGATAGTTTTATGATGATATTATATGGATGAGTTCATATGATATGGACTGACTAATAGATTCTGACTATGATGTGTATACTTATAAGTTGATATATGATGCATGTTTGTTGATAATTGAATGATGGATTGAATATTGAGTATGATATGATATGTGTTTATGTATAAAGGATGAAAAACAGGTTGATTGCAAGTTGATTCCGAGTTGCAGTAGTTCAACACGAGGTCGTGCTTGAGTGACATGATGGTCGTGTTGAACTAAGAACAGGACTGATCAACATGAGGTTGTGCCCATGGGAGTGTTGACCAGCACGAGCCGTGCTCATATGAATCTCCAGTCAACACGAGGTCAATACGAGTCGTGCTACTGAACTGCTAACCCCTGCTGAGCTTCTAGGTTGCTGAATTTGTATATGTTGGAGTCTATTTCATCCTGTAACTACATATGGATGTTGTCAAATAAGAATAAAGTAAATATGAAAGAAAAAGTTTGAATTTATACATGAATACATGTAATTTGCGCTAAATATGAATTAATTAATTGAAAAAGTTGAGTACGTTATACTAAACCACAAACTTCCACAAGAATCGTAAACAACAAACTTTGAGGGTATGTTAAAAATCATGTGGCATGAGCCAACATACATCTTAACATGATTAGAAAGAATTATTCTTCCTTATGTACACATAACTTATGTTACGCAATTGAAAATAAACATCTCATGTTCAAATCCAATCATCACTTGAGCTTAGACTTCAATCAAATCCACTCACGACATTAGTCGGTCCTAATTTCTTTGATTGAATCACATATTGACAAACAAGATCCAAGAAGCAACTTCACGATCTCGTTCACGTGATACGTCTTAAGCAACTATAACTATTACGATAATAGTCATATCACAAAATGATGAATACATTAGGCCTATGCCTACCCCTCAAACTCTCATCAACTAATGACAATAAAAATTGGATTGCAATAAAAATTCAGCTCAACTAATATTCACATTATTAGTGCATCACAAAAGGACATCAAACACAATTAGGCAACTCAACTTAAAGAATTTCCTAGCATTCTAACTATTAGCAAATCGATCGAAACAATTTAGGCTAATCTCGACTAGAATTTTACACATTGAGATTACATTATCACTAAGGTAATGCTTACAACAAAATGGTAAAATTTATCTCTAACTTATTAGAGAATTGTAGTCCATACTCAAACATAATATAAAAAAATGTTATTACCGAAAGATCTATTAAAGACGTTCTTCAATAAGTTAAAACTAAGTGTAACAGTAAAGATGTTAACTTTTCAAGACTCACTTGTATAAGTTAATTACTTCTTAACTCCCACTTTTCACATCACTCTTGACGTATTTGACTCTTTTCACTTAGATACTTCAAACATTAATGAAGACTACTTAATTCTTCAACAAGTATGATTAAGTTTTGAATTGATCATCTTTAGAAGATGAAATACAAAACAACATATTTAAATACGGTACACTTCTCACTGTAGTGTATACTCCAAAGTACAATACTTTGAGTAATAAAGATATTTTGATAAAACATCTTGACACTATATTTAAAACTACACTTTACTTTAACAAATCTCTCAATTCTTAAGAATTTCAATTCTTAAGCTTATTCCTTATCACTTGTCCTTAGCTTAAGAAAAATCTCAATTTTCTTTTTAAGAATTTTCTCGACATATAATTGCGTATATTTATCAAGTTTAGGTTGTTAATCCATGTGTCCCCTACTTGGATAAACCTCCCAAGGAATAGATAACATCTTTTGGTGTATTTATGCGTAATTAGTTACCAACTAAGTAATATTACTAATTCATGAATCATATAAGCTTCTAAGTTTTTATACACAACCCTTTTGTTCAAGTATCAAATATAGAAGTCAAAAGACCTCGATCAACTGATCCATTAAATACTAATATGATTCTTAGTAATCTCACTCACTCATCATTTATTACACAAAGTATAATGATGTACACAATGGAATCCTCTAATTATAATTCGCATAAACCAAAATTATGTCAAGCATATAGTACATTCCTTAAATTTTGAATCTCAAAATCAAGGTGTTAAAAACATGTAGTTTCTAATTGTGCATTTGGAAAACTAATTTCCAACCTATGCGATTAATACTACCTAAGCCTAACGTGCGATTACGTTTACTTCAATATTAATCGACTTTATGAGTAGTAAATAGTAAACAATTAGTACACAAATAAATAAATAATATTATATAATTTATTGCTTTCGAAATAAGGAATTTTAGCATTATACTGAATTTACTATTGATACATTAAATTTTAATCTAGTGTTTACTTCACATAAAATGAGCTCTACACACAATGTGGCAAAACCACAGATTTATTTGGGCTAATATTTCCGCTAGACCAAAATTTAACTATTAATAGTAAATTCGATTTTAGTTCCACTTTCGAAGTTACTATAACTTAGTCAGCTTATGTTCATTACGTAATAAACTAAAATTACAAAAAATTTATTTATCTAGAAATGCGACATTTCTAATAATATGTACCAAACAATTTACACATCTAAATAATATTTAAACTAATTAAATATTAATAATGAACATAGAACTAAAATTTTTAATACCCAACAAATGGTATTTTCGACTTATTACACATTAAGTCTTTCCAATCCAAACAAATGGTATTGTCAACTTATTACACAATAAGTTGTTACGTTCACAAAGCATGTATGCACACACAATGAACTTCGCGATAGAATTTCAAATTTTAACGTACAATCTTTGCGAAAAATTCTATATTATCCAAAAACACTCAAATCGAGACCATAATTAATACTACATTAATTATTATAAGTAATCCTCATTACTTAAACCTTTCTCGATTCATTAAAATTTTATCTTTATAAATATACTAAATATTCAAGCGCCCATAAAATTTTAGGTTAAGTCCAACAGACATACCCACTATGATTTTAATTAACTTAATTACCATAAGTAATTTGTATTACTTAAAATCTCGTCAAACGATTAAAACCAATTTATCGATTTTCGACAAATTACCATCCCGATTATCTAATTACGTCTAAGTTTCACAATTTAGTATAGCAATTAAATCGCATCCCGATTAATGTCACGTTGGTCACTAAGATCATACAATGGTTTGTAAAATGTAATTTATTGGATCGCATCCAATTTTACAATATTACATTTTATTTTCGCTCATTTTCAACATTTTCCAAAACCAAAATTTCGTAAATATTTTCACGCAAAAAAATATTTTACTGCTTCCAACAATTTTGTCAAATCATACCTTTAATTAAGAAATAAAATTTCTTTCTAAGATTAGTTTCCCGGCATCGTTGATTTTGTTAAAACACATTATAACTTCAATGATTTAATCATTAATTCAAAAGAAAAATATTGCTTAATTTAGGATTTATCGATAGAATTCAAAAATTTGATCTTTTACGCTTACGGATCTCTTTCGCGGTCATTTAATGATTTGCATTATTTATAACGAATATAAAATAATTCTACTGTGTAAACAAATTACATAATAAAACTCTAATACTCATTCTAATCACAATATAACTTTATTAGATTTTATGAATAAATTATTATATTTACAATACTTAAAATACACAATCTTAATCAACATTCTATAACGTATATAGAACTTTGTCAAAAATATAAACTAATTATATAATAAATTTATGACACCTCTTAAAACATATTGTAACTTTATTAGAATTTTATTTGACAAAGTGATACATTTAAATTAATTAAAATACAAAATTTTAATCAAATTTAAATGGAATAAATACTTCTAGAATTCACAAATTTACAAAAAATATATCAAAAATTCCAAAATATTGTAAAAATTAATTTTGTCAAAAAAATTGGAAAATTTTGGTCGTCGGAAAACGCCGCACGTGCCGACACTCGTTGACGAGAGAGGATTTGGAACAGGGAACCGCGCGTGTTTCTTGTCGACTAACAGCTCCATCGTGCACGCCACATTACGCGTTTTTATTGGCTTGAGCACGGTCGATTTAACAGGGGGACACGCGAGTTGGGTCAGTTTATGTGCGGGTCAGATCGAGTCTTCGGGTCGGGTCAGATGATTTGTGGCTTGGTGTGAAATGACATGTCGTTTCATTGTTCACTGAACACTCAACAGTTAACGTCTCAAGCGACGCATTGTTTGAACAAACGACAGGTGCGTCAGTAGTTTGGTTCAAGAGAAGGAGCCCTGCGCGACGCCTAGTCGCGGCAAATAGTGATGGGGCGCGTGTTGTTCAAGTGCTGCCTTGCGGCACTATTCCGGCCAAAAAATTCATATTCCGCATGTTTTCAACCTTCTGAATTCAATGTCATGGCTGGATTTGCCAAATTCTAAAGTTTTATTTTCAGAATCGTCCCGAGCTAAGGTTTTCTGTCCAAATTCGACGACATTTATACAAAATAAAATTACCGAATCAACATCATTAGTACCCACAACATCCTAGCAAATTAATTCTAAAATTTAACAGTCTTTCGGCTCTGATACTAATGAAAGAAATTTATAACATATATATATACATATTAATTAATTAACTAATAATTAATTAAAGCATAAATAAAATGAATGGAAAATTCTGACCTGAAATTCCGTTCAATGCACAGCAGAAGAACACGTTACCTCGTTGAAGGTACACTCGTATCTACAGGCCCATTTTGGTTTTCTTTTAATTTTTTTGGTAAAAAGCCCTGTAGTTCCAAGCAACCAATATCCCTGGTGCCCATTTTACTTCTACAAAGAAAAATAATATGGAAAAAAAAAGCAAGATAAATATGTCCCAACCAGTCAAAGTGACAGTAGTCTACGTTCATGTTCTTGTTCCCCAAAACCAATTGAAGCCTCAATGCAGAATGTTTGTCCCTCCTCACAGATAATCATGCCAGTTTTTGGTTTGGCTATCTCAACAAATCCCTGACAAGCAAGAGTACTACGCATATGGACATTTTTCTGATCGGCAAATGTTGTGGTCCCATAACATAAAACAGTAGACTAATGCAAACTATACCTACATGGGTATAAAATTAAATTATTGTTCTTTAAATGCAAATGTCCTTATTCATGCATGGAAGAACGCGTCCAGTTTGGCAGTTTCCCTATTCAAATATCAGAGACTGAAGGATTAATATCTGTGAAACACTTTTCCACGCATCAGGATACAGAACTGTAAGCTCAGAAAGAAAAATATTCAATGGAAAATGCAGGTACTGAAGATATGTTCTATGATATGGAACAAAAAAAAAATTTCAATATTATTTGTAAAATTGAGACTTTAAAATAAATTATTAATTTTTATAGACGTTTAACTTCAATTATTTATTTTTTTAATTAATAAAAATTTAAATTTATGATTTTACACTTTAAACGAGAAATATAAAAAGGGCATGTTGAATTGGGAATTTAATCCTGTCCAACACAAGTCTGGTTTTTAATTGCGTTCTCCTAGTTTGTGTCAAACTTGTTTCACAATTATTTTCACTCTTTTGCTCATAAGCTATTAATTATTAATTTTAATATAAAAATGAATATATTTTTTTCATAATATTTTTTTATAAAAAATGACGTATAATTTTTTTAATATTATATTTTTTATTTTTTAAAAAAAATACACAAATTTTAAGTAATTACATTATTATTTTTTAATAGATTATAGTTATACAATAAAAATTATTTTATGCTTCTCAAGAAATAGATTTTCAAACTAAATACATAATAATCATACTTCTTCAATAACTTATTTTCTTAATAACTTACTCAATAATTTACTTCTTACAAACTTTCTTAATTATGCCAAACAAAACCTTTATATCCTTTCATTTATTTCTTTCCCAAACAACCATGGACACACCACACACACACCACTCTATTAGGGCTTTTTTTTAATGGAATAGTGTAATTAAAAAAAAGAAATTATAAAAAAATGTGAAAAAAAGTTATTAGCATTTGAGGGTGAATAGAAAAATTATTAACAAAAAAAGACAATTTATTCTTTTTATTAGATAAATTAGTGAAATACTATCAAATCACCAAAATCTCCCCCAATTTAATCATTAATTCAATCGTTAATTAATTATTTTTAATTAAAATTATAATTTTAATTATTAAATTTAATTATTGACTCATCATTATTAATTTTAATGATCATTTTAATGATTAAATTGAATTATCAGCATATACTCATTGTTAAATCATGATTGGTTTATAAAAAAATTAGGATAATAATTTGAAAAAATAGATAAAGTTTTTGACATAAAATAATTAAAAAAATTTAATTATCTAAATAAATAATAATAAATTAATATAAATATTATAATTTTGTTAAAAGTAAATAATTTACATGTTTAAATTTGACTTTTTTTATAACAAGTAGTAATATATTCAATGGGTTGTAACATCTAGACATAAAAAAATGAACTGAAATTGCAATCGCATCATCAAAATCGACCAATTCATGTTTCTGTTCTGGTTTCTAGAAATCGTGAAACGACGAATTTGGTTTTAGTTATGAACCTACAATTCGATTCTTTTTTCCTTGTAAGTACCGACTGACCGTGATCACGAACTAGATTGAAACCCACTAATTTTAGAACTAGAACAGAAAAGCTAGAACTAACCAGTTCACGGTTCAGTTTTAACTCGTAGGAACTTTGAACTGTGACCTATCGGCTCCAAACCGAATCGACAGTTGAGTTTAATTTTACACCTCTAATAACATCAATTTCTTCTAACTATTTAGTTCGGTTTAGTGAATTTTAAAATTTGTTTTGTTCTATTACTCCTGCAAAGTTCTATTAATCAATTAGTTTGGTGAAAAACTGAAAACCAAACTATTAATTGAAAATTAATATTTATTTAATTTAACGTATATTCTATGTATAACTTTATATAAATTTTTTCTATACTTAAAAGTATAAAATATATTTTTAGTTATAAAAATGGTAATTGATATATTTTTTATTTAAAAGTAACAGAAAATTAGAATCTTTATTTTTAAAATTATATATTAAATTTAGTATTATTTTTTTTAAGAAAATTTCGTTTATTTCAATATTTCTCGAATTGACCAAAAAATGATTATTATAATAAATAATTTATTAATTAAAAATACTTGTTAAATAA
>CANYCX010357553.1:0-20266 GCA_948193385.1 Breynia disticha f. nivosa | reverse complement strand
GTGATTTATAAGACAGAGTCCTTATTTGCATTGAGAGCATTGCGAGTACAGCTTGATATGGTTCAGGGGGAGATGTTAGCGAACATTCAGGTTCGACCCCAGATGCGGGACTTGATAGCTGAGAAGCAGAAGGATGATGAGCACCTGAGGAAGATAAAGAGGAAGGTTGAGAAAGAGAAATCGACTACTCCGCATAGGTTAGACAAGGAGGGAGTGTTGTACTATAAGGAGAGGTTGTGTGTTCCCGACCTAGCAGAGTCAAGGAGGTGTTGATGAAAGAGGCACATTCTTCCCCACTTTCAGTACATCCGGGAAGCACTAAAATGTACCGAGACATGCGAGAGATGTATTGGTGGGTGAATATGAAGAGGAAGATCGCCGATTTTGTAGCTCGATGTCTGTCTTGCCAACAAATCAAGGTAGAACATCAAGCTCCAGCAGGGAAATTGAAGCCGTTGGAGATTCCCGAGTGGAAATGGGAAAAGGTGACGATGGACTTCATTATAGGGTTACCGAGGACATTCCGGAGGCATGATGTCGTGTGGGTTATAGTCGACAGATTGACGAAATCTGCGCACTTCTTGGCGATTCGACAGGACGACACTTTGGGCAAGCTAGCAAGCTTGTATGTTGCAGAGATTGTGAGATTACATGGGTGCCTGTGTCGATTGTTTCGGATAGAGATCTGCGGTTCACTTCTCGGTTCTGGAGGAGTTTACAGGACGCGATGGGCACCAGATTGAGGTTCAGCACTGCGTTCCAC
This sequence comes from Breynia disticha f. nivosa, assembly GCA_948193385.1. NCBI lineage: Eukaryota > Viridiplantae > Streptophyta > Magnoliopsida > Malpighiales > Phyllanthaceae > Breynia > Breynia disticha. The sequence continues at coordinate 19,503 of CANYCX010357553.1, read as the reverse complement.
CCTCAAACTGACGGTCAGTCTGAGCGGACTATTGACTATTCAGACTGTGGAGGATATGTTGAGAGCGTGCGTGCTTGAGTTCGGGGCTAGTTGGGATGATCACTTGCCACTGATTGAATTTGCTTACAACAATAGCTACCACTTGAGTATTAGGATGGTGCCCTACGAGGCGTTATATGGTCGGAGATGTCGGAGTCTAGTTTATTGGGATGTTGAGGACTTACAACAGATTGAGGGGCCGGAGTTGGTACAGCAGACGCTAGAGAAGGTGAATGAGGTGAAAAAGTGTATGCAGGCAGCCCAGGATCGCCAGAAGAGTTATTTTGATCGACATCACAGAGAGGTGACTTATGAGGTCGGAGACAGAGTATTTTTTAGAGTGTCGCCTTGGAGAGGCGTGATCCGATTCAGAAGGAAGGGGAAGTTGAGTCCGAGATACGTGGGACCGCATGAGATCATTGAGAAGGTTTGACCATTTGCTTACCGACTTCACTTTAGAATCATCATTTTCTTTCTTCAAAGTCGTCGTAGCGTTCTTCTCATGCAGTCAATTTTCTGTTTTTGTGGAATTTAGACATGTTTGGAGATTTAAATCTGAATTTGAATCGAAATCACGAATTAATTGAAGGAAAAAATTGTTAGAGAATGGAGTTTGAGAGAAGAAGCATGTTTGAGAGAAGAAGCGAGTTTTTTGGTTATGTTTGGATGAGTAATTTTTTGCTTTAAGATTCAATTTATATAGTGTGATATATTTTGAGACAAGTTTCATTTTGTATGGCATTCAAGGAAATCATTTTGGGGGTATGAGAAAAAAAAAGAAGTATGTAACTTTAAGATGTTAGATATGTCCTTTTCTCGAGTTTTTAGCTACCTTTCTAGACTCCTTTAGGGATTTCAGTTGTAGGTTGTGAGTGTCATTTAGACCTTGGCCGGGTGGAGGGTTATTTTTGTGACCTATCTTAGGACATTGTGCCAGAAAAATTCATTTTTCACGAAGTTCATAAATAGGATTTTCTTCTCATCCCTCTACAAGCATTCACCTGCTCCACTCCTCTCACCCAACTCTCAGACTGGCGTCTTTCTCATGGAGGCCTGGTATTTGCTTTCTGGTTTTATCCCAACAAACAAAGGGTCCATAAAGTTTCCTATTATTAACCCTGTTATATACACTGAACACCTCATATACAAGCAGTTTGGCTTGATTTAAGGTTTACTAGGGGATATATCCAGACATTTTTTTACCAAGGATTCTCTTTTTATGCAGGATGATATATATCACCTTTAACGATATAGGATCGCCTTACTCAGGACGACTTTTTCCCAATTATTCTTGTGGCTTCAGGTACCGATGGCCTTAAGGCCTCTTTTCAGCTATGTTGGAATAAAACCTACCATAAAATTACTCATAAGGATCTGAATCTCTCATTCCTTCATAAATGCCTACTAGTGATATGTTGTCTTTTTGTAGGTTCTGATATTTCTGCTCCAAAAATCCTTTCTCCTCAACGTTCCTCTTTAAGGTACATTTTGTATCCATTTTCTTCACTGGAAAGTGACCTGAAGCTCTCACTCCTCCATAGATGCCCAATTACTGATATGTTGTCTTTTTGTAGGTTCTGATACTTCTGCTATTAAAATCCTTTTTCTCCTCAGGGTTCCTCTTTAAGATATACTTTATCTCCATTTTCTTCATTGGAAGTTTGCTTTCTTGGTTTCATAAAGTATATGCTTTTGACGTGACAGGTACCTAGTCAAACGAAAAGCAAAAACTCCATCAGTTTCCTTCTTCAAGCCAAGGAAATCCAGTAGGCTCGCTTCTATCTCTTCTTGATAGACTAGTCTGTCTACTCCCATCCAAATTGACTTGGATATAGAGGACTCGTTTGTCGAGTCCTTCAAAAATAAGATGTTAGCCCTCTTGCTTGTCATGTTTTTTATTCTCCACCACGTTCTCTAAGGGTCCCTCCTATTTTGATTCCAAATTTTTAGGCTCATCTGATGGCTTAGATATAGTCTATAATTGTGATCATTATAGTAGATAGTCCTCCTCCAGCATCGTCTTCTTCCATGCTTATTCCATCATCCTCTGATATGAAACTAAGAACATATATACCTAAAACTCTTCAATTCATTAAGAACTACCTCAATCATCCATTAAAGCTATTGACATTCTCTTTCATTCGGACCTTACCTCGGCTTAGAATTTTTATCTTTGGGGTCTTAAGAACAAAATTTTGGTGTTATGCCTAGATTTCCTAACGGCTTCATCAGAGAAGGTCATGGTAGCTAAAAATCATTGACTTTTAGACCCATAACATCACCTAAAAATCCAAAAAGGTAGTGTTCAACTACTTACTTTAGATGTCTAGAGGCACCAAGATACCTTAATCTAGCAATTAACCGCGATTGAGCAATAGAATCAAGTGATAAAGGCTCTAGAGTGTAAAATAGCAGAGTTGGAGCAAGCAATAAAGGTTGGGGTGCAGACGTTCGGTGCTTTAGTTCAACAATTGAGGGGTAAGAGATTTGCTGCTATTGTAAAGAGCTATTGGCTGAAGGACCTACTGCCTAGTATTTTGATGTATCTATCTTAGTTGTAAGAGTTGGAGGATGTGCTTTATGGATGCCACCTCCAATGGAGAGAGGAGATTTAAAATCCCAACTATCCCTTTTGTGATGCGATGATTGTATTACTTATTTGCCTATTTTGGAACATTTATGAATGTATATGATATGATAGATAACATGTAGATGGATATTTAATGTCTGTAATGGGTAGGTGCCCAACACTTATTTTGAAAAAGATATTTAAAATGAATACGGTGGCCATATGGCCAATCTTTTTATTCCATTTGATAAAATTTCTATGATTTTATACAGTTTATCAGGCTCTATATTGTGATTTTTCCGTATCATAGGGAAATAATTTTTGAGGTTCTTGCCATTAATGAACTTAGGATGATGTTCTCCCTCTAGGCTCTCTATCCAGTAAGCATTTTGTGGCAAAACTTATTTGATTCTGAAAGGACCCTCCCAATTTATAGACCACTTGTTGAAGACCTTATCCTTGGTGCCAATAGGTAACACCAACTTCCATACCAATTCGTGCTTGTCGAATTTCCTCACTTATACCCTTCTGTTATAAGCTTTGGATAATTTCTTCCTTATCATCTTGTTTAAGGCATCCATCCTTGCTTCATCTAGATCCTCAAGTTTTATAACCATGGCTTGTGAAAAATCTTCTGATGTTAGGTTATTTTATTGGGATACCGTCAAGATGGCACCACCACTTCTATTGGCAACATTATGTTATGTCCATAAGTTAAACTAAATAGACTTATGCTTATCCCTTTTGGAATTTCAATATGTCCATAATGTTTTAGATAATAACGTATGTTATTCTCTTATACTCTTTTTCATCATCTTTAGTAAGACTTTGATAATTACTTTATTAAAAGCCTTGAATTGGCCATTTCTTGTGCATAGTAGGGTGTTGACCGAATTAGTATGATGTTGTAATCTCTTGCAAATGCTATGACCAATTCCACGATGAACATTGTGTCTTGATCAGTAGTGATAGATTGTGAGATTCTGAACCTATACATTATGTTTTCTTTAATAATATGAATTACATCAACCAACTCAATTTTATTCATTGTCAAGGCCTCCACGCACTTGATGAAGATGTCAATAGACACTATGATGAAGGAGTGACCCTTTGAGGAGGTTGGATGAATGTTTCTAATAAGATTAATTGCTCACCCAAGGAATGGACATGGCTTAATAATGTGAGACAACTCTGTTGTAGGTACCCTTTGAATCATGCCATGTTATTGACATAGTTTGCATTCCATGGCAAACTTCATGTAATTATGAAGGATCTGAGGTCAGTAATACTCATGTCATTTGATTAATAATCTCATTTTTTTTCATCTTGATGAGGATCACACATGCCTTTATGTGCCTATTTTATCACTTACATGGCTTTAGGAAACCTAAACACTTAAGCAACAGACCATCAAAACCCTAACGGTAAAGAGTATCCACCAAGTAATGTAAAGCATCTACCTTCAATTTGGACAGATTCTTTGGCCTTGGGCCTATCATGTAATCTTTTATCTTTTATTGCTTTCTTTTAATCCTCTACCACATTTGTATCTATATTAAACACATACAGGCATACCTCTAGATTCAATTGAATGATGATTTCCCTTTGTGAATTAGGATAAATTTGTGCATGAGTACCTCAAAAATGTCGATACCAGAAGCTACCCTCTGTGACACCTGAAAACACTTCATAATATTTAATTATTTTAGTAAAAAATTTTCGTGAAATCCAATTATCAAGTGAATCTCGAATGTCATGTTTTTAAAAACATTTTCAATCACTTGCACACACAAGTTAATGTTTATAAAACTAAAGGTAGATGTATAAATACACGCAAAATGAAGTTATACAAAAATGCATGGCGATGTTGGTTTACACAACCATATCGCTACATGGCATAAACAAGTTATCAAAATACATGTCTGTATTAAGTCATGTAAAAATCTCAAAGAGTTTCCGACCTTGTAAAATCATTCCCACATTGATTTTTCCCAAACTCGAACAAAAGTTATCAACCTGCTAACTCTCTACACAAACCATAAATAATAATATTTTTTGAGGATTAAACTTAGTAGACACACCTACGATTACACTTACCTAGCTATGTGGAGTATGTGTACTCATTTCTCCAGTTTAAGTACATTATGAACTTTGAGTACATCATGGCTTAATCATATTTTTATTTTCCTTCTTAACTTACTGATTATCCATCTTCATAAATCATCTTCGTAAACTCTTAGGTCTAAAACTAATAGCTTTTTGGGGTAACACATTTATTAGTTACACGATCATGATAGGAAATTGACACATCAAAACTAAATTATTCCACACTAAATAAGCCAACACAATCCCCATGCAAGGGACCATAGGTCTGTGTTGGTCCACTAGACATACAGACTATTTGCATGGAAACCGTGTAAGGAACCACAGAGACCGTGCTAGTTCATTGGAGTTATAATGTGTTTGGCACGAGGACCATTTAAGGGACAATGGGGACTATGCTAAACCACTGCAACCTCAAACATACTTCCACCAACATGTATTCAATCAAATTTCCAAAACTACCACATCCAACTCCACCTACAAACATAATTTATAATTCTCACAAATATCTCATCATATTAAAATTAATGCAAGTTGTTCCCAAATATTTATAGGTTCTATTTATGCTCGTTCAATTCACATGTTGAACATTCGCTCATTATGGTCATTCCCCTATTTTTATTATTACTTATGGAACGCTTATTGGGTAAATTCCCATTTTTCTAGAGAGTTTGTGCTTTTGGTTTGGCAAATCCACTTTTCTTAAAATGGAGCTATCGCTCCAATCGGGCTGATCCCCCTTTTCTTTTTCACAAGCAAAAATGAAAATACATGTGATATTGCAATGCAACACAATGGAATCAACACTATCAAGCATTTCACCAACATACAAAATGCATACCTTCATCATTTCAACAACCATTCAAGTATTACCAATTCATGATCAAACAACACCTTTTCAATAAGTTCCATTTCTAAATTAACATCTCCCATTCTAAACACAATTTTAAATTCATTTTTTATTTAATAACAACACACCACAATTGATCACTTGTTTTAACAATTAATATAGTATGGATAACCCTACAAAAAATATCTAGGAAGTGTAAATTCAGTGCACTTACCTCGAGATCCACAAAGTCGCATACTCAGCACTCAACTCCAATTTTTATCCCAAATTTCGTTCCCTACACAATTTATTAAACAAATTCATTAGTAATTTAATCATTCACACATAAAACAATCCCTAATTCTCTAAAACCCCCTTAATTTTTCCAGTCCCATAAACCCTAGCCTTAAAAGTCCCTCATTCCCACCATCTTTTTGCATGAAAATCTTAATTTATTCTTTTTATTAAATCCTTATTCACAATCACTTCGCTCCTATCTCTCATCTTTCATTCAACTTTCAAAACCTAACAGTATAATCAATCTTTAAAAAACTTACTCACCCATAATTTCCTACAAGTAATTTCATCCATTTCCTCCCATTCATAACTTCATTAACTACCTTAACTCTAAACATTATGCACAAGTTCATTTAGAATTTAGAACACTAATCAAAAGCTATAAGCTCTCACCTTTATATCTTTAACAATAATCCTACTTAATCCTATCCTCTTGCTCCAATTTGGGTTATTTTTGTGGTTATTATGGTTAGGAGAAAAAAGTTTTTATTAGGGGTTGTTGTGTGTCTTAACAAAATACGTTCTATTTTATGCTTTGCATGATTTAACCATTTCTTTAGAACACAAGCAATCGGCATGCCTGTATCGATGCATGTGCTCTGTCTTTTTGAAACATGGTCTAACAACATGCTCATGTTAGGACTTTGCTCCGTGTTCTTGACCTAAGGTGCAGCAATACGGTCATGCCCAAGCACATTTCCTATACGTGTTGCCTCTTAATTTCATATATTCCACATTTTCAAATTTTGTTTTCAATTGTTTCTCATTTTTCAACCGCAACCTAACTAGTTATAACTTATTTTATTATTATTCTTTCTTTTTTAAGGCGGTACGCCCTCTCCATATTGTTTGTTTCCCAATTTTGAATCCTAGAGACATGTTCCCATACAAGTTTTTCAAAGTCCCCAGTACTTGTATAGCCACTGTAAAATATAGAGCCGAGAAAAAATACTACCGTAGTAGTCTCCACTCATTTGTTTCAACACCAGCTGTAAATCTTCATAAATCTTAATATTTTTTACTCCTAGCTCTCTTAATATCTCTAGGCCTATAATAAGAGCTTCATACTCATCTTGATTGTTTGTGTAGGTAAATTTCAATTTGGAAGTTAGGGAAGTCTTTACACTTGCAAGGGACTTGATCACCACTCTGGCCCCAACAGTGTCATCTGTACTAGATCCATTAAACTTTAGAGCTCAAAAGACTTCTTCCAAAAAAAATATAGTCAAAGATGGTTCTTCATGAGGCACATCTAGACTAGGATGATCTCCCAGTAAATTTGTCAAGGCTTATCCTTTAATCAACTTTTAAGGTGCGTACTGCAAGGAAAATTCTTAAATAGTTTACATGTCCTAGGAATAGGGATGGAAATTGAACCCAATACCCATAGAGAATGTGATCCTCGTCCCATTTTGGTAAGGGAATGCCTAGTTTGATCGAGTACAGGGACGGGAAGGGGATTCCCCGATTGAAAATTCGAGGAGGGGGCAGGGATGGTACTCTCTGCATCCCCATAGCGAATCCCTATCTCCATCCCTGTTGGTGAATACCCGCACTCGTTCATTTTCTTAATATATTTATTACATATATTATGTATATATATGTTATTATTATATCTATAATGTGAATAATTATTTTTTTACTAAATATTTTATATAAATATTATACTATTATATAAATATATTTAGTTTACACATAATTGTTTTTAAAAAAATTGATTTTGGGTTTAAAAACATGTATGCGGACCCACTGGGGATGGGGATAGTATCCAAAATATCATCCCTTATGAGGATGGGGATGGGGATGAGGGACGAGTTTAAAATTCAAGGACAGGGATGGGGGTCCTCAGAGGTACCATCGCTGTTGCCATCTCTGCCTAAGAATCTTACCATCCTTATTGCCATCTCTGCCTAAGAATCTTTATAACTCTTTCTTGCTAGTTGGTGCCCTAGATTATAGGATAGCCTTGGTTTTATTGTCACCCACTTCTCCTCTTTGATGACCCAAAAACAGTTAAAAAGTTTCCAACTCTAACTCCAAAACCACATTTGAGGAGGTTTAATCTGAGCCAATGTTTCCTCAATCTCTAAAACCCTTATCTTAGATAATCAACTTATTCATCTTCCTTTTTTGGATTTATTACTACTTCATCAGTGCATACTTTGATTTTTTGCCCATGAGATCATGAAAAATCAATTTCATTGTTCTTTGATAGGTGCCCTCATGTTTTTCAACTTGAATGGCGTCATAACCCATTTAAATGTTCTGATGGCTCCTGAGCACCTGAAGGAAATTTTATAAACGTAATTCTCAACAATATGAATCTGATTGTAACAAAAAAAATTGCAAAATGCAAATTTTTTATAATTTATAGTAGAATTAATCAACATATCGCTTACTACCTCTTTCGATATTCTTCTTGGAGGTTATTGGAATGATCAAAACTCCACTTTAAAGGATAAGCAATGTTCAATCAAAATCCTGCTTAAACCTGGCATATCTTTTTAGTCTTATGCAAAATAATATTCAAATTCATGTAGTAATCCCACAATTAGTGCATCCAGGTCAGGTTGTAGTAAACCATTAATGTAAGTGATTTTTGGCTCTTCTTTTATTCCCAAGTTTATTTCTTCCAAAAGATCCTTAACTTGTAACCTGATATCTTCCATTTTTTCCAAGGATAACCTCCAAGTGGTAGTTCGCTTGTTGCTCCTCTACTTCAAGATTGGTAAGCGCAGCTACTCCCAATCCTCCTGCTTCATTGTTGGTTTTATTAATTGAAAATATGGTCAATGAAAGGGTAGTGCAGCTCATCTCAGGGTCTGCTTTGCTTTTGAGCTTTTGATATCTCGATAACCTTATCATTGGCAAACATTAATTTTGTAGGATTTTTGTTCTTATCTGATCCTTGAAAGCTCATGGGTTAAGTATCTCCATAGTAAATACATGGATTGACCAGGTTTAATTTTCTTTTGAATGGCCACATCTCCTGTCATGGTCATAACTACAAGGTCAATTGGGATAATGTCTTCTTCCCTTTTTTCCCATATTCAACAATGTCTTTTATGGTATCACATTTATTACTAAACCATTAACTACTAGGATTTTGTACAAGGGCTTTTCATTAATATGGGCCTTAATGTACAGAGGTTTTCTATGGTTATCCTTAGATGATCATTCAAAAGCCAAAGGTTATTCCATTTCTCACACTTTCTCACCTTCCACATCGCACAGCTACGCACTAGCCTTCTCCCTCTAGGTTGGATTATTTGTTACTACCAGGGGAATCTTATCATCCTCACCATCCCTTCTCTTAGAATCTGAGGGGAGTACCAAGGACACCATACTAATATAAAATATAGGTAAATCTCTAACTTTAAAACTAATAATTACCTACTTGGTTTGAGTTTCTCTATCACTGTTGCTACTAACTGATTTTACATCCTTAGTGGCTTTTCTCTTAAACTTGCTTTGATGTTGTGAGACTCAAAATTTAAACCATTATTTTCCAATTATTCAAAACCATTCCCGATTTTAATTTCAAATCTCAAAATGTAAAATCATTTATCCAATCTTTCCAATCATTTTCAATACAAACATGGATATAGAAAAGAGTTAGTAAAGTATACAATCAACTTATGTGAAATAGAACAAATAAACTCAGTTCATTAAAACATCTTTTCAATCCAAGTTTGCTAAGTATGTGCCCTCCTCACGATAATCCTGTTAACCTGCACAACATGTAAACAAACAAAAGGGGTGAGTATATAGGAATACTCAGTAAGTGTAAACCCAATAAATGAAGTGCAGGGGTCCAGTTAGCACAGGTGTGCTGATGAACACGAGGTCGCGTTCATCCCTTCAACCCCAATAGTCAAATACTATATTGAAATCCAAATTTATTCGTATTCACTTTAATATCCAACACGATGACGTGCTAGTCAGTACAAGGATGTACTATTCTCATAAATGCCTATTCAAATTTTGTCTTAAGGTAATTAGCACACAACAATCTATACCTTAGTCTCATTGTTTCATAGGCTATTCCTTATTCGTTTAACATTGAGTTACATTCTTTTAGCATACAACACATCTCATAGTATAGCACACAGCAACTACAATCAATAAGGAGCATACAGCTTTCCATTTCACAAACATAATAGCCACATAGGCAAAATAAAGCACATAAGTATTATATCATACAACTATTGATAATCCACACAGGAATTCATTAACTTAAGCACGCAGCATTTCAGATCACACAGATCTATATCCACACAGGATAGCATACATATAACCACACAGGTTAACATCCACACAGGATAGCATATATAACCACATAGGTTAACATCCACACAGGATAATATATACGAACCACACAGGTTCAATTGTCCACACAGAATTAGAATCATACTGTTATACATATATGAATGTAAATGTATGATATGAAATGCTAATGCAAATCCACATAGGATGAGCCGGGTATCGGACCGCACACAGCTCAGTCCACAAAAATAATACCTTTGTACCACATAGGAGAGGTTTCGGACCGCACACAGCTCAGTCCAGGACAGCACACAACTCCGTGCTTTAATCCACACAGGAAAGTCCACACAAGAATATCATAAAAATTGCCACACAAGCTTGCCACATAGGCTCGTGCCACACAGTATATGATATGCAAATGTATGAAAGAAATCAATATGAAAATCATTCATATTCGTACATAGTACAGCTCACACAGAGCAGATCATATCCACACAGGTATAAACATACATCATGCTTTCCAATATATCAGCACACAGCAATAAGAAAGCATGACTACAACTCACACAAAGTATATAACAAAACAATACCACACAGGCATTCAATCATTAGTAAGTCATTAGGTACAATATTACATTATCTTAATCAAAATATACCACATAGGTATCATGTCAACTATATGTCAACATTTAAAAATCTTATCATTTTCAATATCATAAGTCATCCAATTCATCTTATCATCAATCCATTCATTCAATTCACTTTCAGCCTGATTCGTCTAACTCTAGCAATCTCAGCAATTCATTATAGGCCAACTATCATTACTTATAAAGAAGCCTAATTAATATAGTTTACAAATCAGTTTAGTAAGCGTAAGAACACTTACCTCAAAAAGCAACAAAAGCTAGAAGCTAACACAGCCCAATCATCACTTCTCAATCATAAAGATCCTCCTATACGTAATTCATCACATACAAACCATTGATACTCATTTACCACATTCATTCTTACTTAAAAGAATCAAAACAAACAATTGTCAACTTAAAGTCAACTAGTCTTCCTCATTTCCTTATGACCTCATCTTACCAAATTCTATCCATTTCAAGAATACATCTTCTAAATCATATTCCACGATTTCATTCAAGTTCTAAGCATTCAATAACATATGACTCTAGCAAGAATTTTTCATTTAAACACACGAAATTACTAAGGTTTACAAGTTCTAAGCATTCAGTCCTTTGATTTCTCACTCTTTTCATCAAGCTTGCACTATAAAAACATCGTAACATATTCCTACTAGCAAGGTCCATCTCTTTACATCCTAACCAGAAATTCCAGCAAGTTAAGTTCCTATTACAATCATCCAAACTCAGCAGATATCAACCATCAACTTGAAATCAACTATGACAAATCTTACCTTAGCACTTAGGATGAATCATAGCAAGAAATATGGAATCAAATCACTTTCCTTGCTTAGTTTTCACTTTTCTCTGCCTCCTCTTATGTTTTTCTCTGTAGGAATTAGCTTAGAACAAGAGGGAATGTTCTTGCCTCTTCCCTCTTCTCACTTTATATTTTTTCACAAAATCAGCAATCCAAGCGTGATGGTCAAAAAGAACGCGTGGTCGTGCCCACATTGTGTACTTTGTGTCCACCGCGCGTACTTTCTAATTCAACATTTTTCCTCTTTTCTTTGGTGATTTTCTATCAACCTACTATCAACACTTAGTCAACCATGATATATTGATGTTTAAACATTTATTTTTCATAAATTTACGACAAAAAATTCCCAGGATGTTACTGATGTTGCTTGTTTGTATTTTTAGCTAAGACTTTGTACATAATGGCATATGTCTTAACCATTTTTTCCAGTAACATCTTATGTTATAAAAGTAATCTTTCTGTTTCTCTTGCTAACTATAACTCTAACTCATGACTTTATTTAGATAACCTCATAACCAATTGTTTCCTTTGCTCCCTTCTCTTTTGAGTGTCTATCCTTCTTTCTATCTTTCTTTTATCTCATACCACCACCTATTTCTCCATTTCCTACGGAATTGGAGGTTTTTTGAATCTTAGCCTACAGATAGCCATTTGATGGGATGAACCGAGCTCTGCCTTTGTGTCAATTCATCCTTTCTCACGCAAACCTTCTGGAATTTTTCCCAGCTTAAGTGCAACTTTGTTTTTTCTTTTCTTACTTAATTAATCCCTCAAATCAAGAGCAACCATACTAATAGAGTCTGCCCTCTTAGGGAAAGGGTCTTTGTCCACCATCATAGTTTCTTTTAGGAACCAAATTATCCCCTTATTGATTCTTTCCTAAATAATATTCTTAAAAGCTCAGCATGTATTGGTAGCGTGAGTTCAGGCATTATAAAAGTCACAGTAGTCTCTCCCTCTTAGTTCTTCCTTAGACAGAATGTGATCTTTTGGTAAACTCAAAAAAGTTCCTGTAAATTCCTTTTATCACTCTTTTGGCTTGGGAACCATTGTTCAGCTTGGTCAATTTTTGCCAGGTGATACTTTCTTTATTAGCCACTACAACTACTGCAACTTCTACCCCAAGGGAATCAGATACATCCACTAAGTGCACTTCTTGAAAGTAAGTTGTCATGGCTTACTTCTTCCTCATAACAACCTTTTGCAGTAATTCCTTGGAATTTCTTCCTAAGCTCGAAATTCAGGCCCCTTTGATCCATTCTTACAAATTAATTTGTGGATAATTAACCTACATTGATCTTATATTTTTGAACCTAGCAATAAAATTGTCAACTTTTTCCTCAGGGGCCTGGGTTAATCTAGACATATCTGTTATTCTAACCTCTAGTTCACTTTTGAAAAACTATGCAAGGACGATTTCTTGCATATTACTCCAACTAAACATAGAATCCTTAGGTAAAGTGACGAACCATGCAAAAGCAACTTCTATTAAGGAGATTGGAAAAAACCTCATAACATATTCTAACATTTAGCATAGCTAGAGAATTCTCCACACTGTGTAGTAAATCTTACTATGTGCTCCATAGTTGAATGGCTATTTTAACATAAAAATAAAGATAATTTTGAGATCTTGACTTCCTTTGGGAAAGGTTCCCTATCAATATACTCTGGGTAAGGTTTCCTAAATACAGGTCTAATCACCTAACAAAATCCATGCCCTAATATGTCCTAGACTACCTCCTTGGTGTCAACTTGACCATCATTAGTGTTGTGGAAGCACTATGAAACGAGAGGAGTGATCTATCCTTAAGAAACTCTAGTAATTGTTAGGTCAAAAACAACACTCATTTGGGAAAAATCTTAGTTTTTTTAAGTAGATTTGTCCATTTCATTAAAAATAGGTCGTGTCTTTAGGCCTGTAAAACCTTGAACATGCATGTTTTGCTTACAATGTATTATAGCTAGTCCCTTGGAAATATCTTCCTGCTTGAAGGATAACTAGTAAATATAAGCCACATATTTTCCTTTGTTCCAACGTCCTTCATCACCTTTGAATTCTTATCCCTAAATTCTGGGTGCATTCTTAATCGCACCTTTAACTTTCCTTTCTGTAGTTTTGTCCCTAGTGGATAGCAAGATGACCACCAAGGAAACCTGGAATCTGACCTTTTTTTTTCCTGTATTCCCTCATGAGCATTTTTCTTCAGTTCACTGGCTTCCTTTATATGTAATTCCTTAGCCATCAGTATCACATCATTCCTCTCATCTATGTCATAAATTCTTTCAGCTCAATCTTTTTTTTGTTTTAGCCCTTAGGTGCATCTGTCTTAGGGATGTGAACAACTGTATAGTTGTTGGTCTCTTTTATGTCCTTGGCTTCGAAAGCAGTTTTCTTATCATTTCTTATTTCAAATATTGTAGTGGGTCCTACTAAACATACTAAAATATTACCCCTTTTGTGAAAATTAATACACATCATCCTTTCGATTTTGCAATGCACTTGAAAACAAAATCAAAAATTTGTAAAGAGTGTGCCAAGAATTTAAAGTTCCAAACTTATAAAATTGCACCAAAAATTCTAATTATTGATGTGACCTTAAACCTTGCAGAATATCCTGATACACAAGATCTATAATCTCCCCCGCCATTCGTCAAGCTAGTTTGAACCCACTTGTAGTAGGTAATTTATGTTCCACCAAGCTCCTATCCAAACTTGACATCTCATGGTAGTCCCACGCAAAGTAGCCTTTATATTCTTTTAACAACTTTATTAATCTATCCTTGTGAGATTATTTAAGTATATTGTTTATCCATGTGACCATAGGCTCTTCTTTGGTTCCCAAATTCATTTCTTATAATGGACCTTGAGCTTGAGGTTGAATAACCTCAAACTTTTGTGCCAAATCCAGCAATGTGAATCTATTTCCTTTTGATATTTATTCTTTTTCTATGCAACCTAGGGAATTAGCATCAAGGTATTTTTTATGTTGCCCATCTTTTTCCAATTTCTCAGACGTTCATTTGAGAATTTTTTGTAATAAGGATTTGGAAATCCTCGCTCATCCATTGATGTCGTCAAGCATTATGTGGGTTAGTATATGGAGATACCTCTTCCACGATATCATTGAAGTCGCTAAGTTCCCAGCTATCGCCGAACTCAATGTGTCCACCATCAATCTTTTTCCTTTTAGAGGAAAAGCTTACTTCAATCACTTCCTTGAAGAAATATTTCTACAAGTTCTGAGCGGCATTTTCCTGTCCATCAATATAGGATTCCTCCTCTTGATTCACTTAAGCGACATGAACTACCAAGTTCTTCTAGTAGGGCACCAACTCATCACTAAGACTACCAACATCAACAAAATAAGTCTCAACATATTTTAGAAGCCAGTATAAATAATTTTAATATATTTTCCATTAAAAATATGACTCTTTGATGTAAAGGAGAGGGTACACAACAATTTTGGTGTATCCACTCTTGCCTTAATAATGCATTAAAATAAGGGTTAACATGTATCTTATACTTGAAAAGCAATATTGGATATTCTCATTCTAAGTTTGATAAGTAGAGCTATAATACCCATGACTCGCATAGTGCATCCAAAAAAGCCAAACACATTTGAATCAAATAAAATTAAATCTCGTTTATCTTTATTTATTCAAGTTAAAATTTTAGAAGGTAGCAAACTTACAGTTGCACCCCTGTCTACTAAACTTGTCCCAATTAATACATTACAGATTTTGGCTTTAATATACAATTCCCTAAAATCAACTTCATTTAAATTTGGTTTTTCAAATTTAATAAACTTACTTGTCGATCACCCTTGCAATTTTGATTTTGGCTTTGACTCATTAGCGAGTGTTGTAGCCATAGTGTATAACTCCACAACGGCCATTGAAGGTCTTCCACGTCCTCTAGACAAGCCTCCTACATCTCATTCTATGCTTTTTAATATGTTAGGAGTTTTAACACCATGTTGCTGTCAGTTGGTTGAGTCACCTTAAGCGGTAGAAAATATCCAAATCGGAGAATTTCATACTCCGCTTCATCCAAAGAAAAATTCACATTGAAAGAATCTTACTCTATCTCAGGTGTCTTCAATCTCTTTTTGAGTGTTTTCCCAGCAGATACTTCGGGTGCCTTCTTTGTGATGTCTTTTCATTGATTAACTTTCATCCTAGAAGTGGGTCTAGGAAAATCCTCTTGCATAGTTGCACGAGTTTTGCCGCACTTTTATTAGCCCGGTGCCTTTGGATTTTCTCATTTTCTGTTGGGAATATTTGTTTATCGTTGTCTTCCAAACATCAACTTCATCCTGCTTTGGCTTCACAAATTTTGGCTTCTCAACCTCACTAAGCTTTGACTGAGCAACCATCATGTAATGCCCTGGAATTTAACTTCCAAAAATAGGTGGAAATTAAGTCCAAACAATGTTAAGAGGGTTAGGGATCATGAGGGGATCGAGGTAGAATGAGACGGGGGTTGAACATGCAAGAAATAGCGGGCTGATACTAAGTAAGGTACGTTACTCTTAAGAATAACATACGTTATTCTGGGAATAAAAAAAATAATGTATGTTACTCTTAGAAATAGTTTACGTTATTATGGGAAAAATCCTAGAATATTGTATGTTGTCCAACCTACGTTAATTTAGTCAAACTTTCATTAACGGGCTAAGGACATGTCAGTAAAAAGAGGGGAAACAGACCTAAACGACACAAATACGCACCAAAACCCTATTTATTCCCAAAAACACCTCCCCAACCCTAACATAACCTTCACAAAATCACAACCTTAAACACAAAGTGGCTTTAATTTCCTCCTCATCAAGAAGAGCTAGGGTTTGAGGAAAAACCCATCTTGAGGTAAGTTTTCCACTCTAACACAAATTTGACATGAGAATTACGAATTTAGGAGTTTAGATTAGGATGGAAGGAGGGTATTATTATATTATGGGAAACAAGGTGTGTGTGAGATGTGTAGATAAAAGAGATTAGGGTTTATGAGAGAGCCAAGAGAGGGAAGAATGAATAAGTTAGGGTTTCTAGAGGAAAGGGGCAAAATGGATGGGTAAAAACTAAATAGAAACACATAATTTATAGTTATTGAGTTATTAATTGAATGTGTGTTATTTAATAATCAATGTATGAATCAGAACTGCGAAGGAGCCAAAGCGACCATTGGACAGACTAGCCTAGGTTTGGAGGTAAGTGTATGGCCCATCACTTACTTATCCATATCTATTCTTTGCATGGTTAACTATGTTGGCTTGAGTGTATAGTTTAATATGTAACCATGAATTAGAAGTCATATTCTATGAAATGTTGTGTATGGGGTGTGTGTATGCTTATGTGTGAAGGAATGATCATGTCTTGCGTAGTGTGGTTTGATGTTTAAATGTGCTTAATTGATGTGTTTGGTTATGGTTACATGGAATAAATATGCTTTCCTTTACGTTAGCATGGTATGAAGATGTGTTGAGAGAATGAATGCATGGTATGCTTGGTAATGTGGACTAGTGGCTGTGGAAAGGTGTATGTTATACATTTGCATGCATGATTTGTATGCATGTGGCATAATTCCATGGTAGAGTTGATATAGGAGTATAAGAGTGAGAGGCCACATTAGTGTCAATTTGAGAATGTAGTAAGAAAAGCGTAGGCCGCCTTTGGTGGAACAATGGAAAAATGAAATAGCAGTGTGAGACTGAGCAATTCTAAGCACATATGTTATAGATGATAGAGAGCATCATATGAGACTAAGGGATTCTAAGAGCATCGACACTCTGTTGATTAACTACGTAACAATGGAAATGTGAGTCTGAGTTATTCTAAGCACATGTGCCATGGTTGGAGGGTTTCATGTGAGACTGAGTGATTCTAAGCACATCGGCACCCATTTGCACAGCGAGAAATAAAAATGGCAATGAAAGATTGAGTTATTCTAAGAAAATATACCTAGAATAATAAGTTTTCATATGAGACTGAGTGATTCTAAGCACATAGGCACTAGTTGATCAACAAGAGAAAGAGGGGCAATGTGAGACAGAGTGATTCTAAGCACATGTGCCCTGCATAGAAAGGTGTCATATGAGACTGAGTGATTCTAAGCGTATAGACACCGATTGAACAACCAAGGGAAAGAAAGAGAGGATCCTCTAAATGAGAGAATGCATGTTAGTGAGAAAGAATGAAAGAAGTATGTCATAGACATGATGCATACGCATTTGGTCATATTTGTGTTTTGTTGGAAATGAGGAATGAGAGTCCAGTGTACTATGTTTAAGTGTGATATATGTTTTGTGTTTGAAAATGTAGAATGAAAATTGTGTTTGAATTGTGTTCTCGTGTAGATGTGAAATGATATGGTTGATATGAGATTGTGAATGTCAAAGGATGTAAGCTTATGTAATGAAGTTTGAGAGTGTGGTTGAATGTGTAGGTTAAGGATTGGAAATTGTTAGTTGTTATGTGAAATTGCAAAAATGAAGATGAATTGTGATTGCTTGTGATAATGGTATTATGTTTGATGTGTGTTATCTTTGTGTGCATGTAGGAGGATATATGTGTGAATTGAATGGCATAAAACATACTTGGTTTGATGTTAGTTGAGGTGAAAATTGGTTAAGTGTTGGTGTAATTCGAAATTTGTAACATATGTGCTCTAGAGATGAGTAACGTATGTTTCTTGGAATTTAACCTACATTATATGCAATTAACGTACGTTTTGTATAGGATTAACCTACGTTATTCTTGGCTGGGTTTTGTAGGAATTTTCCACAAGAATAACGTAGGTTAACCTTGGTACAAACATATGTTATTAGGTTCCATAAGGTTGTTTGACCTAAAAAACCATACCTTACAATGACTTAGGGTTGGTACATGATTCAGGCCAAGCTAGGGACCTAAAATTTATCATGTGTGACCTAAATAACATCAAAGGAAACCTGAACAAATAATCCCAAATAATGTATTCTGGAATCTAAGAGAAAGAATAGAGCATTCCATAAGTACGAACGAGGATCTAACAAGGAAGATAAGAGTGAGAATAAATGAAAGAGTTATAAGACTTTATATGGTTAGGTAAGTGACGAGAGGTACATACACTTACTGAGTCATATATTCATTTTTTCTGTGGTTGTGATTGTGTGTTGCAGACAAGGAGGCTGTCGCGTAGACTAATTACTCTCTCTAAGCTATTTTTGGACACTCTTGGGGATTATCACTGCGAGGTCGGGGATTTCATCCACACATTTTTCTTTTTCTACAAACTGTGTCTTTGTAAAATTTTTATTCTACATTATTGTTGATACCCTCCATGTAGGGCTTTTCCCCAAGGCACTGTTATTTTGTTTACAATTTATATAGTAATGTTTTATGTTTTCTTTTCATTTCTTCTCAAATGATATTCGAAAGTTTTCTAAAAGTTAGAGTCAGCATATAGCATCCAGTTGAAGTTCATTCTGTTAAAAGTAAAATATATATATATATATATATTAAAGAAAGTCATAAATAGACTACTAGCTAAGGAAATTAGTTTTGGATTTTGGAGTGTCACGCATCATCACATTCCTTCTTGTAGGTTGAAATGGTCCAAAGTCAAAGCAGCATTTGTTATAACCCCATGATTTAGTAGCAGCACCAATCTTCCTAGCAGGTTTCAAACCCCTTATCAGGCTCGAGCAACTCTGATAGGTGCAACATTGATAGAAATTTTGTGACCCCCAAAATTCAAATATCACTTACATAATCTTCCCTCCTATAAGTGATATTCAAATTTCAGAAATCAAGTTTTTGATTTACTAAGGTATATTTATAACAATAATAGAAAATATAAATTGAAGAACTTTTAAATCAATCCACAATTTTATAATCATATATTTATACAACTTATTTTACAAAATGATTTCCAGGTTAATCAAGAAACAAGAATCCCATTGAATTCATTTTAAAAAAA
>CANYCX010357532.1:0-10610 GCA_948193385.1 Breynia disticha f. nivosa | reverse complement strand
AATTCTTTTAAATTTTTTGTCAACTTTCTGTCAACTTTGATTATTTACTACAACTTAACAATAACTGGACTAGAAGTTGACAAACTAAAAAGTATGTAAATAGAGACGTAGAGAAGACAATTCCTATATTTTATATATTTTTTATGAAAAATATTATAAAAAATTAAATATGCATCAGTTAAAATAAATCTACAAATCAACAATAAGTTGACCTCAATGTGACAACTTATAGAAAAATTTAAAAAATATTATGAAAAAATTTAAATATAATTTTGATGACTTTCTATCAACTTTGATTATATGCTACAGCTTAACAATAAGTGGATTAGAAGTTGACAAACTAAAAAGTATGTAAATAGAGACGCAGAGAAAATAATTCTTGTATTTTATATATTTTTTGTGAAAAATATTATGAAAAAAATTAAATATGCATTAGTTGAAATAAATCTATAAATCGATAATAAGTTGACCTCAATGTGATAATTTTTAGAAAAAATATAAAAAAATTATGACAAAATTAAATATGATTTTGATGATGAATGTTGTTGTTTCAGAATTAATTTAGTTTGAGAATGAACGTTTTGTCAAAGGTTTTATGTTTTTGAATTTGGATTGTGTTCTAAATTGGAATGATTTTGTGGAAAATCTTGTCAAATTTGATCTATTTATAATGTTACAATATAGAACAGAAAATTATATATGATATTATTGTCATTTGTTTCCTAAGGCGGTCAATATGAAAAGATTATATTTTAAAAATTATAATTCTATAAAATTCTATAAACTCCAACCATGTAATTTGTTCAAGCTAATCTAGCTTATTGTGTTTTGAATTTGGCCCAATTCATAATCTGGCCCATCAGATATTAGCTCTGTTTATGCTCGTGTGTATTCCACAGCGAAAGCAAGTAAATTTCAGCATGTTCATTGCTGTCGCTAAATTATGAGGCACAAAAAAGGTTTCCCCTTTTAGCGTCTTTATTTAATTCTGCTCCTCAATTGTTTCTAGTGATTGTATTCTTGAAAAATTGAAACTTGGTTATGTGGTTGCCTAATTATTCTTGCCTTTCCTGGAATCTGTTTTGTTTTTCATGTGCCGTGCATTGCTCAAGTACGAACGTTTCGGCGAATTATAAAGCTGGGAGAATGTTCTTTCTAAGTCTATCATCATAAAGATTGCATATTTGTGTGTATTTTCGTTTTGGATGTATATTGTGATATGGGTTCTTTCTTCTTTTTTTTAATCATTTCTTTTCGGATTAAATGTTGCCATTTTGATTTCTACTGGCATGAACTTTACTTGTTTATGGTGAATGTATATGAAGCTTTGTGGTTAATTTAATTCCAGTTGAACTTTTCCGCTTTGTGTTTTCTTCACTTCGTAGTTTGTAATTCCTTTTGAATAACTCAGTTTCTAGTGTTGTAGTCTGGTGTAGCCACATATTTTTCACTGAAATCGATAATGTTGTGCTATTTATTTCATTATTTATACAAGTTAACCTCATATGCTATAAATCTTTCCTTTCTACTTCTGCTGGCTTTCCAAAGTAACTAGTCTGTTGGTTTTGTTTATAGGATCTTTTATAATTAGAGACGTCATATTTCTCCAGAGTAAATCATTTTGATGCTGTTTGCTTGGATGGAATCTCCTGTAAGCTTCAGTTTCAATTGAATTTCTTCCCATTTCAACACGAATGCCAACGTGGTGTTCTATTGGATTATTGTGAAAAGGAGTGCTGATCTTCCGGCAAAAGATTGCATGTATAATGACACTTAAAAATTGAATCCTAGGCCAATTTATTGTTCAGCTGAATTTAGCTGAAGTTTGCTATTAGATTTGACATAGGAACTCACGGTGACTCTACAATGAGTTGTCCCTTCTGCAATTATCTATTGTTGAAATTTTACAAATTATTTCTTATGCAGCTCTCGTAGTGTTTTAGTTTCCTGTGTTTTTTAAGTTTATTTTTTGCTTTACTGAGTATTTCATAGTAAACACCTGCAATTATTGAATTTATCTGACTTGTTTTATCTGTTTTCAACTGCTAATTGAATCTAGGAGCCGAGTAGAATAGGTGACCGATCTACCAGTGATGTTGTCGTCAGGCTAAGAACACAGGATGGCCGAGACGAGTGGTTTTATTGCCATTCTCACATTCTAATGAAGGCCAAATATTTTTCTGACCGACTTTCTGACAATTGGCCAACATGCCAGATCCTGGACTCGCGGAGCTGTGTTGAAGTGTACTGTGAAGAGCCAGACTTTGATCACCATGTCAATTTTCTGCGCTTACTGTATGTTGTCATAGATGGCTCATTTGGTGATGTGTGGCATGGCGTGAAGAATGCTCTCTGCATTATTCGTGTGGCTGTGGAGCTGGGATGCCCTCAAATAGTTGCTGCTTGTGTAAACTATTTGGAAGCGATGCCTTGGGAAGAAGGTGAGGAGGAGGAAATATTGAAAACAATTCCACAAATGGGATCACAAGCAGAGCCAATTCTTGCCCGTCTCCAGCCAGTAAATGCATCAGCTATATGGAGGATTTTCTTGTCTGCCATTCGTTTTGCCACATCGTCTCCTCCTCCTTCCCTGAATGATTTAAAAAACACTGCACAAGAGCAGCTCGAATACATGTTGACAGAAGATGATGACGCCCCTTTGTTATCGTCTAATGACGAGATCAAATGTGAAGTAAAAGAATGTGTTAAAGGCCTGCTTTACAGATTCAACAGTCTTTTGGAAGCCTTACTATGCGAGTCTGAAGAATCAGTTTCTGAGAATGAGAGGATGCTATCATTTCAATATCATTTATCAGATTTATCATGGGCTTGTCAGATTTTAAACAAATTGGAAATCATGATTGATTTAGCCCACAATTGGATAGATGCTTCAGATAAGATAATTATGGTTGTTAAGCAAGACAGTTCAGAAGCTGTAATGATCGACACTAAGGTGAAGGTTATTGAAGTGGTAGCAAAGGTTCTAGAAGCAATAGGTTACGGCACTGTTATTTTACCCACTGCAAAACGGCTTCGTGTGGTGAAGCTTTGGCTTCCCTTCATAAGAAAGACAAGACCTCTAATTGATTCTTTTACAGATAACAGTGATGAGGGTAAGGAGCTGAAGATGGATGGTGAGGTATGGCAATCATTGGAATCCACACTCGTCGCGATAATCCTTACGCTGCCATCAGGAGACCAGGCAGAGATTTTAGCCGAATGGTTAAAGAATGAGCATATTCGTTATCCAGATTTAACCGAGGCATTTGAGGTGTGGTGTTACAGGTCCAAGGTAGCGCAAAGGAGGCTTGGAGAAATACAGGGTAGCCATGGTAGATCCAACAAGCAGTAACAAATTTTCGGTAATCTTCACCCTCTTCCTTTAGCATAGAATGAGCTACATCTAGATTTTGAGACTTTTTTCTAATAGCTAAACAATTTTCTTAAATCACTTATGAAAAAGCATTAGAGGGTTAGTAAATGGTGTGACATGCTAGGTCCTTTTTGACTGTAATGATGAAGCTAAGAAAAAAAATGGTGTCTGTTTTGTTCAACGGTTGCAGGTTCAACCCACATGAAAATTTCTTGTAATGGTAGAGTCAATTGAATTACATGTTTTGTGCAGATATAATGTGTGGAAGGTGGGTTCATTGTATTAGGATAATGAGGAAGCTCCATTATTATGGTCCTACTGTTAGACCCACCAATTGATTGATTCATTTGGTACAAATTTGCATTTCATACGCATGGAAAAAAGGGAAACAAAAGTTGAGTTTTTTGCTCAGAATTAGAAATGACTGTCCCTTTTATTATAGAGAGCTGTGTGTAATCTTACCAAAAGCAGTTTGGAACAAAAGTTTAGTCTTTGTTAGGTGCTAAAGATATTATCAGCATCCTCTCCCAAGAAGCAATCTTTATAAGCAAGCAAAGAAACAAAATAAGAAAAAAAAATCTTGGGTGAGAACAAAATTATGTGAGAATACGCTAAAACAGAATTATGAATTGATTAGTCAAATGGTTATTGTTGTAACAGTATATAAAATTCAAGTCCATAGATGTAATTTAACTTTGTTCTCGCCGTTCTCACTGAAAGTTTCTGCTTTGCCGAGATAGACTTTGTCTACAACAAATAATTGTTTTTTTTTGTCCACATAGTTGGTGTGTAAAACTAGGTCTATAACTTGCTGACTTTTCTTTGGCTGCGTTGAGTTTTTTCTTTTTTTCCTTTGGAAACTTTCTCGGAATTGTACACCTTTAATTGATTCCACTTGTATTCACATTATCCCTAACAGTATATCAGATGGTTTTGTTCTGTTAGTCCGTGAACCTCAGTCTGAAACTGACATTGGTCTCTGCAATGGCTCATTGGTTCACACTTTGACATTCCCAGTGTAAACGTAGACTTAGTTTCCTCAAAATTTATGGTTATTATTGCCTTGGTCACCTTTTGTTTTTGAATTTTAGGAGATTCAAGCCCTATGCTAATAAATTTACTCATATCTTCATGTGCTATGACGTCACTCTACCTGTGTTTGCAGTGTCTACAAGTGGGATAGTCGTTTTCCAGGAAAAAAAAAGTAGACATGTCAGTTTTACGCACTTTTTGGCATGGTTTAGTTGCAGTCACCAGGTGCAATAGCTTGTTTCTACTTCATTCATAGCATCATGTGATCTTTTAGACGTCTAAGTAGAGAGCAGATAGCATTCAGTTCGCAGAAAACTATGAATGGTTACATCATGAAGACGGAAATGAAAATGAGTAGTGAGAAAGTTCCTAGTTGTCTTTATTATTTGATGAAGTACAAACTGACAACATATTTGTTCACAATCAAAATATATTTGAATATATACCCCAATTACTAATCCTCATCACATCAATCCCATCTATCCATCTCCAAAACTTACAACAATAATATACAATCCTTAACCATATATAATCTCAAATCCTAAGCTGTCTAAGAACTCAAATGGTTCCATGCCATGTATAATCCTATACTATGTAAATTTTTCTTTCTTTACACTACCATGCATTTTCTTGTCCATAGTATGAATTGGAACGGCAAGAAATAGTGGAAAGAGATCATGAAGCCATAAAACCTCCTTTTACTCTCTCTTCTTATTTGCCTTTTTTTTTCGCAGAACTAGGCCACAAAGTCGAGCAATGGCTGTGCTGCAAACCTTTTTCTGTTCTGAATGTTGATGGTTTCGTATGCGGCTGAAGAGTGAGGTGTGGGTGAGTTGATGGCTCCGAAGTCATTTGGCTCTCCAATGTTTCTTCCCAATTGAATGTTTTGGTTGGGAAGAAAATTCTGGTGAGTGCCTGATAATGAGAGGTTTTCGCAATGGGGAAGACCAAGGGTTAGAGATACTCCATTTCCTGAGAGCCTTGGCGTGAACTGTTCTGCATCAAACCTTCCAATTTCTCCGATTGGGTATTGGCCGAATCCGGCAATGAAGTTCGTCTGACCTCCCATGAATGCGTAGCCATCTCTGTTCTGTCTCTCATCGCCAAACTTCATCGAAAGCTGATCATTGTTTGCCTCAACAGATTTGACATCCATGTTTATTGAAGGGACACTGGTTGGGGATTGCAGCAAGTCAGAGTTTCTTTGTTTCTTTGAGCTTCCTTGTGTGAACCCTTCCAATTCTGATGATCCAATGAGGGAGAATCCTGGCTGGTTTCGGACGTTTCCTGCCCCAGGAGATGCTGAAGCTGCTGCGGATATTGAAATTGCAGGTGGAGCATTCTGCTTCAATGAATTGTCCAAGGACTTGAAGTTTTTGGCGTGATGTTCAGCGCCTGAATTCTTGTCCTTTGAACCCGAATCGTCATTGTGATCGCTCTTGCTTGTCTGGTCCTCTGAACCATTCTGGTCTTGCTCCTTAAGTTCTTCCAAGTACATTTCTTCTACCATTGGCTTCCAGAGCCGAACTCTAGCGTTAATGAACCAGTTAGACACCTGCGTAACAACAATTTTCCAGTCAGAAACCATCACAACGCATAACTTTCATGTTCTATCATGACCAATAGACAAGTATTAGCTTCAATTCAAATGCAAATAAAAGTTTTTTTTTACCTGGCTCCTGGTGAGCCCTGTTTGCTTTGCCAGCATATGCTTGTCCGAATCCTTCGGATACCTAAAAAAGATGAGACCAGTTCAGAGAAATCACGATTGGAGAAAGTACTTAAAAACTTAAGTGACTGACAGTTTTAATTTAATAGGATCAAACGAGAGATTAGTTTAGTAAAACTGTGGAGACACTTACGGGTGAAGAAAGTGTTCAAAGAGCCAAGCACGAAGAACTGAAACAGATCTTTCAGGCAATCCTCTCTGCGGTCTCCAAGCATTGTGCTGGATCATTCCCAACTGCTGGAGAGCGCGCTGCTGTCGAAGATGGTGGTCCACAAATTTGAGCCTGGAACCTTCAAGTTTGGCTCCAAGGCAATCCTCTTCGCCTAAGCTCTTGTTTGCAGCCTTAATTTGACCTGTAATTGCATCTTTCAAGCACCTAAATTGCTTGGAGATTGTTTGCAGTGCAAGTGCTGTGTATGTCTTGGCAGAACCAATTCCTGCAGCTTGCTCAAATGACGATATCACTATCTGCATCTGGTGGTGATATTGTCTGTACCTCTGCTCCACCTAATTCACACCATAACAGTCATCTTCGTTGTACTATTTATTGAATAATCTTTTCATTGTCCAATGAATGCTTTAATCATTTCAAAACTATAAAAAAATTGAATTGCATGCAGTCATCACTAAATTAAAGAATATCATTAACGAACACAGTGAAAGGAACATATAAGTGGAGATTTTAGACTGAATTTTATAGATGGGTTCTCTTTTATACGATAAAGACCCTCCAAATCATTAATTTTCCTACCAAATCTTCCATTTTCATAACGAACTCTTGAAAAAATTGGCCAACCGAAACACATCATCTTGATGATGATGATGGTCATGAGTATACAAATGAACAAATAACATACCTCATCCAGCATACTAATAAGCTTAGCCTTCTTCATCTGAATCTCTTGTTTCTCCGCCGTAGAAAGTTCAGCTCCGGGCTTAGCACCCCCATCTCCACCACCACCAGAACCATCTCCAGCAGATGATTCTCCAACGGCTTTATTACTATTAGTACCACTCGAAGCAGAAGCCTTTTTCGAGAATTCATTCTTAATCACATTATGATTCACATTAACAACTTCATCGAGCAATTCCTGAGCAGCTTTCAAGTACTTAGAGCTCAGCAACACTCCTTGCATACCAGACCCACCATTAGTCACACCGGAACCCGAAGAAGCCGAGCCTCCGGAGACCCTTATGTCCTCACCCGACACTGCTTGAGCATGAGGACCGTATCCAGGTTGTTGCTGGGAAGAAAGGCTCAAAGACAACCCTTGCTGAGCGCGTGGAGTGTCACGCGCTGCGGAATTAGGGTCAATAGTGTTGTAAAGATTGTAATGAATACGGGGTATGAGTCCATGCAAAGTGGAGGCATC
This sequence comes from Breynia disticha f. nivosa, assembly GCA_948193385.1. NCBI lineage: Eukaryota > Viridiplantae > Streptophyta > Magnoliopsida > Malpighiales > Phyllanthaceae > Breynia > Breynia disticha. Next base: position 3,103 of record CANYCX010357532.1, on the reverse strand, counting down.
GTGGGAGTTAGGGTCCAAGGGTATGCCGACAAATTGTTGAGTGTTGGGAGGCGCGTGAGAGAGTGTAGGAGAGAGGGTATTGGCGGCGGAGTTGAGGAATATAAGGTTGTTAGAAGGTTGCGGTAGTGGTGGAGGAGGTGAGTCTGAATATTGGACATAAGTTGGGTTCATAAGAACAAGGGTTTGAAGCCCCTCAACTGATGATGTCTGAATTTCCTGATTTCCGTGAAAATATGTCGCCATCGGATTCGTGTCTTGAAACAATTTAAGAAAAGAAATAATTATCTGCCACTGAAAAAGAGACTGTCACATGTTGGTTTTGTTAGTTAATCAGTTACTTCACATCCACACACCAAATCTAAAACACATACACAATACATCATACAATCTTTTTTCTTGACTTACATGTGATTTACCTTATGATGACAACGTCAAGTTTGTTTCTGGATTAACCCATGAAAGCACTTAAACCTTTGGGATTGATACTTCAGAAGATCGCTAAACCTGGAAACCAAAAGCATAACATTCATATCCAATGATTCAAAAAAAAAAAATTCATATCCAAGAGAGATGGGTTAAGTATGGTCTATGTTAAGTTGGGAGTCTTTAAAAGCATTCTCTTCTTCCATGGAAAGAAGAAGGAAAAAGGAGAAATCAAGAAAGGAGGATGTGTTGTTTTTATAGAGATCTTGAGAGAGAGAGTGCAGAGAGATTGATAAAGCGAGAGAGAGAGAGAAGAGAATTGATTAATAAGTAGAATTTATATATAATTGGAACCTGTTGTGATGGCAATCTGAGTGTGCACGTGCTTCATGATCATCTGCACTGCAAAGGAAACAACAACAATTTTCATTTGAGAGAGAAAGTGAGAGAGGTTGTGTAGATATATGTACAGGCTATGGCTAAAAAAATAATATTTGTACAACACACATACTAATTGATGATGATGATGAAACAAATTATACAGAGACAAATATATCCAATACTATATGATGAAGATCATCATCATAAAAAATATAATATATGTAAGGGTTTTGATTGATGAGTAGTTAAGAAGGGTAAAAGGGTTGTGTCAGAGACTACAAACCTCTGCAATTCCTCCACACTGAAAAGGAAAAGAGAGAGAGAGAGAGAGAGAGAGAGAGAGAAGTCAAGAAAAAGATGGGAGTGTTAAAAAGGCTCACAAAAAAAATACCCTTCTTTATTCTTCTCACATTTATCTATGCATACACTTCCTCATTTTCTTCCCTACCCAGTAAAAGAAATTTACTCCTTTATACACCAACTATAATCCAATATTATATCTCTTAGCACTTGAAAATGAAGATCCTTTTTTTTTATCTAATGTATGGACAAGTGTCTGAAAACATATGATGAAAAGGGGGTTTTGAAGTAGCTGTGAATAGATGAAAACAAGGGAAGAGTTGTGAATTGACCCTCACTTTTCTATATCATTTGACAATCACACCATTCCTATATTCTTTGAAGAGCATCAATGATAGAGAGGTAAAAAAAATAAAATAGAAATTAATAATTAATAATACCAATATATGCATGTGTGATTCTTAACAGATTTCTCCAAAGTATAACAGAAGATACAATCAGCTGACAAACCAGGAAACTTCTGCTTCCATAGAACTCAAAAAGATTAATAAAAATTTGTATTAAATAACGAATATTCTCTCTCCGCTCTATCTTATGTGACATAAAAGGATTATTTAAATATTTTAAAATAAATAAAAACACACATTTGTATATTATTTTATTTAAAATATTATTTTTCTATTTAATATCTGTTATAATTAATTTATTAATGAATGAATAATATTTAATACAAATGAATTTTTTTTTCAAAGACATAAAGGGTATAAATAAAGACAATGATGTGAATGATGATGATGATGATAACTATTGAAGAGAGGCGTGGAGAAAGGATGAAACCCTTATGCTCAATTCAATTGAATAATAAATATCTATTTGTCTTTTACAAAATTTTTGTTTGTTTTCTTGAAATATTTTTAATTTTAATATGATTGAATCCATGTTTTGGTGTTATATTTTTTGTGGTGGGATGAGAGTGTTTGGAGATAAAGGAATTAAATTGGCAAGAAACAGAGGACCAACCACCACTACTCACCTACTTTAATGCTCTCTTTCTCTTTCTTCTTATACCTTTTTTTATATATTTTTTTTAAATTAAATGATATTCTTCAATGGAAAAATTAACTTGTTAATGTAGTTTATTTTAATTTCATCTTATTTTATAAAATCATCTCTTATTTTATAGTAGAATACATTATTCTAAACACTAATTTAATTAGTAGATCTGTGTATTCTCAAAAATTAAATAATAACTTATAAAGGCATTGTGACGTCCAAATTTAAATATCATTTTATAATTTATTAATTATTTTTATCAAGAAATGGTATCCAAACTTGAACATTATTTTTATTTTTAGAATAATATAGTTTAAATAAAATAAAAGAGAATAAAGTAGGAGGAAAGAGATTAAAATTTTTTTTTAATAAAATACACACATTTCATTTCATCAAAAATATTTACAGAGTTTGCGAAAGTCAAGCCCAATACATCTCGAAAGTGTACAAAATATTACAGGTTATGAAGAAATAAAAACTAGGAAAATATTAATTCAATCATAACCTCATAAAATACGAATAATGCATTATGTATGATTTGTCATGTACAAGGTAAAATTTATACACAGTGCACCGCCCACCTTTAATTCTCTCGAGGTAAATCCAAAACTTAAATAGCAAGGCACCACTTCTCGTACACAAATAATTGTTCCTAAATTTCTGCCGAGCGAAGCAGACATAAAACGCGTGAGTTGTAAAACACAGTAACAACGCTACTATAAAGGTCAACTTTCAATTTAAATGGTATACTTAACCAAAACATTAAAATATATATATATAAATAGAGGACAAAGACAAGTGAACAACAAATAAAATGTCAAACATAAGACATTTCAATTCAATTTTATTCTTAACATTCGTATACATTTTAACTTTGGATAACTATTCCGGATAAATTATTAAATTTCAAAACAATTTGTACATTTTTACAACTTGTATAAGTGTC
>CANYCX010357393.1:0-21280 GCA_948193385.1 Breynia disticha f. nivosa | reverse complement strand
GGTCTAAAGAAAATGCATGTATGCCATATTTGATTTCACATATATATATATTTATGTTCATTTCCTTTGAATGGTACAATGTTGTTTTAAAGAAAAAAAATGGTTGCGAAAAACCTATTTATTTGAAAATGGACTTAAACGGATTTGGGGTTCACATTTAGTGGTATCAGAGCGGGGATTAGATTCCCTGAGGACTGTACCAGAAAACTTGTTTTCATTGCATCTTTTCATGAAACTAAAGGTTTTCAAATTATGATTTGGATAGGATGGAGCCTATAGAGGACGTATCACACGACGCTACCATCGAGTCCCAAGAGTCCGTGCAGGGACAGAGACCTATCCCTGGACACGGAGTACCACCCGCACCAGGGAGGCCAGTAGAGCGGCCCGCAAGGTGGCCAGCCTAGGGCACCGATAGTGGGGCAGCAGAGAGAGGGCCTCGAGATTGGTTGAAACTTCTCCGAGGTGTGCAAGTAAGGCGGCAAATCATTCGAGGGGACGCTGAGGACTGACTTCATCAGACAGAGCGGATACTTACCAGGTGTAGGTGTACACCTGAGCAGAAACTAACGTATGCTACCTCGTTGTTAGAGAAGGATGCGTGGTACTGGTGGGAGGCAGTACCTGGGAGCCAGAGTGACCCTCCTACACTCACTTGGGGAGACTACCACAGGGAGTTTGCTGAGAAGTACACTCCAGAGCATTATTGAAGCAAGAAGAAGCTGGAGTTCTTGGAGCTAAAGTAGAGAGACCTGACTGTTTCTGAGTATAAGGCTCAGTTCACTAGGTTGTCCAGGTATGCCCCTGAGGACGTAACTACTGATATCTACAGGAGGGATAGATTTGAGAGGGGGTTGCGGTTTAACATCTGCACCCAGATTGCGATGAAGGCTCCTACTTACTAGCTACTACTAGAGACGGCTTTGAGAGCCGAGGAGCTCATGTTAGAGGAGGATCGGGTTGAGGGTAATCGATAGAAGAAGTCTGGTAGCTCCAACACTACTGGAAGGTATTAGAGGACAAAGTTCAGGTCTTCTCGGAGTGCCACTGGGGGTGGTAGTCGACAGCAAGGAGGATTTGGGAGTAGGGGTAGCCGCACCTTTAGACCTCCTACTCCTAGACCACAGAGTACTAGAGGAGCTGTTGAGGGAGACAGCCAAGGGTTCTGTTTTTATTGTAACAAGCCGGGACATCAGGTCAGATACTGTCATGCAAAGGCCAGAGACGAGGGTAGAGCTGTATCGAGACTGAGCAGCATTGTAGATAACAGGGGAGCCCTGACTACCAATATAGGCTGAGGTAGAGAAGGCAGGACTTCTAGTGCCACAGTGAGAGGCGGGGGAGCTTCTCAGACTGCAGTTGTGTCTTAGGCACGTGTCTATGCTATGACACGTGATGAGGCTATAGCCAACCCAAACGTGATCATTGGTATGATTTCCATATGCACATTTGATACTTTGGCATTGATAGACCCTGGGTCGACTTGTTCGTTTGTTGGTGAGTCAGTCGTAGAGAAATTAGGGAGTAGAGTTGACCTTTGGGTTACATTGTAGCTATTTCTATGCCAGTTGGGGGTGTTATTATGGTTGATAGAGTATTGAGAGATTGCGAGTTGAGGATTGGAGAGCTGACTTTTTAGCGGATCTTATTGTATTGAGATTGGCAGATTTTCGCGTGATTTTGGGGATGGACTGGTTGTCCAAAAATAAGCCCATAGTGGATTGCTACGCAAAGGAGGTAGTGGTAGAGGTAGATGGCGAGATGAGAGTTTTTCTTTTCGGAGAGCGGAGGGTTATACCTTCTTGCTTGATTACTACGGCAATGGCTGCACGATTGATCAGAGACGGATGTGAGGCCTATCTGGCCTGTGTGACTGATTTAGGGCAAAATAAGCCGAGTATTGGGGATGTGCAGATAGTGAGGGAGTATCCCAAGGTATTCCCAGACGAGTTGTCGGGTTTATCGTAGCAGCGAGAGGTTGACTTTGCGATTGAGATGGTGCCAGGAGCAGCACCGGTCTCGATAGCTCCGTATCGGATAGCAGCGGTAGAGTTGAATGCATTAAAGAAGCAGCTGGAGGAGCTTTTAGAAAAGGGTTTTATACGACCGAGTGTGTCACCCTGGGGCGCACCGGTGTTGTTCGTTAAAAAGAAAAATAGGAGTATGCGACTGTGTATAGATTATCAGCAGCTGAATAAGTTGACTGTGAAGAACCGTTATCCACTGCCGAGGATAGATGACCTGATCGATCAGTTGAGGGGAGCTACAGTTTTCTCTAAGATTGATTTGAGATCGGGGTATTGGTAGCTGCGAGTGGAGGAGAGCTCCATTCCTAAGACCGCGTTACGGACACGTTACGGCCACTTCGAGTTCACTGTGATGTCGTTTGGTCTGACTAACGTGCCTGCAACCTTTATGGCTTTGATGAACAAGATCTTTCAGCTGTTTCTGGATAGCTTTATGGTGGTGTTTATTGACGATGTGTTGGTTTATTCCAGAGACCGGTTGGAGCACGAAGGGCATTTGAGGCAGGTTCTGGAGATACTTAGGGAGAAACAGCTATATGGAAAGTTCGAGAAATATGAGTTCTGGATGCGAAAGGTGGTCTTCCTAGGCCACGTTATATCGGCAGAGGGTGTTATGCCAGATCCCAGCTAGATTAAGGCGATTCAGGAGTGGGAGGCTCCTAGGAGTGTGACTGAGGTACGCATTTTCTTGGGATGGCAGGTTACTACAAGAGGTTTATAGCTGATTTCTCGAAGATAGCGAGGCTGATGACTAATCTCCTAAAGAAGAATACCTCGTTCATTTGGAATGAGCGGTGTGAGGAGAGCTTCTAGGAGTTGAAGCGGAGACTAGTATAGGCACATGTGCTTGTATTGTCGACAGATGGCAGAGGATTTGTGGTTTATATTGACGCTTCTAAAGTGGGCTTAGGAGGAGTACTTATGCAGAATGGGAGGGTAATTGCGTACACTTCGAGACAGTTACGACAGCATGAGGTTAATTACCCGACCCACGATCTAGAGTTGGCAGCTATCATCCACGCCTTGAAAGTGTGCAGGCACTACCTGTATGGTGAGACGTTTCAGATTCTTACTGATCATAAGAGTGAAATATATCACTACGCAGAGGGAGTTGAATTTGAGGCAGAGGAGATGGATAGAGCTCCTCAAGCATTATGATTGCACGATCGACTACCATTTGGGTAAAGCTAACGTGGTTACAGATGAATTGAGCCAGAAGGGTAGAGAGGACGAGACTACAGTGACTTATAGAGCAGAGTCCCTGTTTGTACTGAGGGCATTACGGGTTCAGCTAGATATGGTTCAGGGGGAGATGTTTGCAAACATTCAGGTTCGACCCCAGATGCGAGACTTGATCGCCGAGAGACAGCGGGATGATGAGCATTTGATGACGATCAAGAGGAAGGTTGAGAAAGGGAAATCGACTACTCCACACAGGTTAGATGAACACGGTGTTCTTTATTACGGAGAGCGATTGTGTGTTCCTGACCTAACAGAGGTCGAGGATGTTCTCATGACAGAGGCGCACTCTTCACCACTTTCAGTACATCTAGGTAGCACTAAAATGTACCGAGACATGCGGGAGATGTATTGATGGGTTAATATGAAGAGGGAGATCGCCGACTTCGTAGCTCAATGTCTGTCTTCCCAACAAATCAAGCTCCAGCACGGAAATTGAAGCCATTGGAGATTCTCGAGTGGAAATGGGAAAAGGTGACGATGGACTTCATTATGGGGTTATCGAGGACGTTCAGAAGGCATGACGCTGTGTGGGTTATAGTCGACCGATTGACGAAATCGGCGCACTTTTTGGCGATTCGACAAGATGATACACTGGACAAGCTGGCAGGCTTGTTTCAGAGATTGTGAGGTTGCACGGGGTACCTATATCTATTGTGTCGGATAGAGATCCACGATTCACTTCTCGATTTTGGAGGAGCTTACAGGATGCGATGGGCACCAGACTTAGGTTCAGCACAACGTTCCACCCTCAAACTGACAGTAAGTTTGAGCAAACTATTCAGACAGTGGAGGGCATGTTAAGAGCGTGTGTGTTAGAGTTCAGAGGTAGCTGGGATGATCATTTTCCACTGATTGAGTTTGCCTATAATAACAGCTACCACTCGAGTATTGGGATGGCGCCTTACGAGGCGTTATATGGTCGGAGATGTCGGAGTCCAGCCTATTGGGATGTTAAGGGCTTACGGCAGATTGGGGGTCGGAGTTCGTGCAGCAAACATTAGAGAAAGTGAATATAGTGAAGAAGTGTATGCAGGCAGCCCAGGATCGCCAGAAGAGTTACTTTGATCGGCACCACAGAGAGGTTTCCTACGAGGTTGGAGATCTGGTATTCTTGAGAGTGTCACCTTGGAGAGGCGTAATCCAATTTGGTAAGAAAGGAAAGCTGAGTTCGAGATACGTGGGACTGTACGAGATCATTGAGAAGGTTGGACCACTTGCCTATCGACTGCAGCTACCAGAGGAGTTGTCCAGACTTCATAATGTTTTCCACGTATCGATGTTGAGGAGGTACTATTCTGACCCGAGCCACGTGCTCAACCCTCTAGAGTTATAGATTTCTGACGACCTTACCTACGAGGAGGAGCCCGTAGAGATATTGGATCGGCAGATCCGAAAGCTTAGGAATTGAGAGATTCTGATGGTAAAGGTGAAGTGGAGCTTCCACTCACCTAAAGAGGCGACTTGGGAGGTAGAGAGTGATATGCGAGAGCGGTACCCGCATTTGTTTCTCGAGACTTGATCCGTTTGAGGTATGTATCTTTAGACTTGTTGACGTTTTGAGTTTATGTCAAGATGATATGTTTGGGAGTTAAGTTAGAAAATTGAGTTGCAATTTAGTTTAAGTGTTGAATCCTTAAAAACCTAACTTGTTTAATTTCGTGGACAAAATTTTTTAAGGGGGGAGAGTTGTAACGCCCCAAAATATGTTAGTTCTGTACTATATTATGTTTGGGATAAGTTGAAAGAATGTTAGGATAGAGTTATGCGTGTTCGGAATCGAAAGAAGTCGGAAAGGGCTAAGTATACCAGTCTGCAACAAAATAACATATGCCAACTTTTGAAGTTAAAATAAGTTATTTTGATTAACGTATGCCAAGGTGGGTTGTTGGCATACGTTCTTCATCCTGTCAAGGGAAAATTCTGGGCAGAATTAACGTATGCCAAGAGAGGGAAGTTGGCATACGTTAACGGGCCTCTGCATAACTCATTAAAAGGGCCGAGACACTTTCTATCTGTCTCATAACTTCCCTCCACCTACCAAAACACTTCCAAAACCTCCTCCCAATCATTTCTAACCATTCTAACACAAAACCTACCTTAGAACTACATATTTACACGAGATTACACACATTTCTAGCCCTGAATAGAGCCTTCCTCTCTCTAGGTCACAAAATAGGAATCAAGGTAAATGTCTAATCTCGAGCTGAAATGTGTTGTAAATTAAATGCATTGTGTAGGGTTTTATTAGGTTTTGAATATAGAACAAGATTCTATAAGCCATTGACCCTAAAACATCCATTTTTGTGAGATTTAAGAGATTAGGGTTTTGGGGGTTTTGAGTTAAATCTGATATAGAGGTTCAAATAACCTACATTGTGTGCTAAATGGTTGGAAACATGATTGTATTTATGTAGGGAACGATATTCAGAACCCGACTCGGGAATCGGCGAAGGATAGGACCTCGAAGCCCGATGTAAGTGCTTGTTTGTCACTTACTTGATATGTTATACTTGTTGTTGATTGATTTCTATGTGTATGATAGTTCTTGATGTAAAAATGGAAATGAATTGGAATTTACAAGAGTAAAAGTGCATGGTATGAATGAAAATGCTTACTAATGTGATTTGGTCCCTCATGTATGATTGGTTGTGGAATGAATGATAATTGTGGTGAGTTTGTGATTTTTATGAGGAAAGATTGATTCATGTGTGGATGCTTATATTGTTGAGGAACATGTTATTGGAAATATTATGGCATGGTGATAAATGGAACTTGGTATGTTGAATCTTGCATTGTGAATTGTGGAAATGGCATCACATTGAGATGCATGAGCATTGTATGTATGTTCATGTTGGGGCCTCGTGGCCAATTATGCGCGAATGGAGTGGATTCTCCTTAAATGAAAACAGGGGCCTCGTGGCCAAAGACGCGCAAATGGGAGTGGATTCTCTCTTTTATGTTGTGGGACCTCGTGGTCATAGCGCAAACTAAAACAGGGACCTCGTGGCCAATATGCGCAAAATAGAATGGAATTTCTCTTGAAATGGAAAGGCTCCTGAGCATGGCATTGTAAGTTGCATTGAGGGTTTAGCATACATATGCACTCATGATATATTTTTGGATTGGTATATTGATGTAATGCATGTGAAGAAATGGTTATGTTAAGCTTATTTATGTGTTATGAGATGTTATTGGTACTTGCATGGATGTGTATGGTTGTGATGAATTCATGTTGTAATGTATGTAAACTTAGGTTTAAATGATTAATTAAGGTGATTTGGATATATAATGAATTTATATGGTTGCATTATGGATTGGTTGACATGTTAGAGATGAATGGTTATGTGTATGGTTGAAAATACTTAGGCAGAATTCGGACAGCCTGACCTAATGGAATTAACGTATGCCAACATTGGGACTTGGCATACGTTAATCCATCTATGGCATACGTTAATATCTCCTTAGCATACATTATTCATGTTGGGCAGAACCCAGAATAACGTATGTTAAAGGGCAAAACATGGCATACGTTAATTTGAGTCTGGAAGCATAAATTTGACCGAATTACATCCAAATGAATACCTAATGTACCCTAATGACTTAGGATGGTTTCCTTGATGAATTAAACACTTAAATTGAACCAAATAACATCTAAATGATCGTTGTGAATGGCGTTAGGATGTCATAGGGAGAGTAAGGCCCGGATGGCCGAAGTCTCCCCTGTACCTCGGTATATAGAGACGTTAAAGGATAGCCTTACTGAGTATTTAAAATATACTCACTTGTCATTGTTGGGTTCTATGTAGATCAACAGTAGAGGCTGGGACTTCCTTTCGGAGTGGAGCACGGCGTGTGATATGAGAGGGATAGGTCGGCTCCTAGCGCATTTTGGACATCTTATAATTTTGTATTTTGTACAGCCTTATACATGATAGTATAGGCTTTTACTGGCATTTGCATTGTTTTAAACCGTAAACCTTAGCTTCCGCATTTCTGATACTTTCATTTTGTTTTTGGTCGGTCTAAAGAAAATGCATGTATGCCATATTTGATTTCACATATATATATATTTATGTTCATTTCCTTTGAATGGTACAATGTTGTTTTAAAGAAAAAAAATGGTTGCGAAAAACCTATTTATTTGAAAATGGACTTAAACAAATTTGGGGTTCACATTAAGTGTTCTAAATCCATTCTAAAGAGTTCAACTAACATCATTCAACAACTAACTCAGTTCTTATCCATCATTTTATGAAAAGTCAATGACCTCAAGCTCATATATTCATTCAAAACCAAGTTCACAAGCTTGCCTTAGTATGATTAGCTTCAAATTTGCAAGAAATTAAGATCTTCCTTGCTCCTCAATTCTCCAGCAAAATTTCTAGGGTTTTTCCTCACTTTTCTCTCGAATGTTCTGATGCTTGCTCTCTGAAATGAATAAAATAGTGTTAACCATTATGTTTAAACATTTTTCAGTCGACAAGACCTGTAGCAAGGTCGTGCTCCAGCCCGTGCTCATCTGCCTTTTTCAGCAACTTTTTGATTTATTTTCGATTCAATCTGTTTTTAATCTATTTTCCAAATAGATTAATTCTAACAATTTCCAAGGGTGTTACAATAAGCCTATTGCTGGAGTGGAGAATATTGCTTTGGAGTAGGCAAGATACCAGATCCAACAACATGCGATACGGGTTCAAGAACACGGTGAAGAAATAGAATTGATTAGAGAATCATTCTGAGAGAACCTACCTGCATCCACATAATTAACTATACCATTTCCACTTCCATTACCAACAAGAAATCCATGTTTCTTATAACATTTATCCATCGTATGATTATCTTTATGGCAATATGTGCAATAAGGCCTTTTGGAATCAAAAAATCTGCCTCTACCAAATCGTCCGCCTCCTCGTCCATTAGATTGCACTGTTCTATTGAAGAACACTACAGGATCAACAACAGACATCAAATTCAACTGACGCTCTTGTTGAATAACAAGAGAAAACTCCTCATTCAATCAAGGTAATGGCTTAATCATCATAATATATTAATGAACAATGGAAAAAGAATATGATAATCCATGTAAAAACTGAGTCACCTGATCAATATTTTGAAATTTGCGGATTAAAGAAACGCCACCATATGAACAATCATTTGATGCAAAAGGTATAAAACGCAATGCACTTTGCTCATCCTATAGGATTTTAAGCTTAGTGAAATATTATGTGACTGAAGAACCTTCTTGTTTCAATAATGCTAATTCTTCTTATAAAGGGCTCCAGCAAAAAATGTCACTCTGTGAGAATCGAAGCTCAAGATCGATCCAAACTTCTTGTGCATTATCAAACCAAAGAACGCTCTTCGAAATAGACGAGGAAACTGAATTCCTTAACCAAGTTAACACTAATGTGTTACAATGATCCCAAGCTCCAAACAAACTATCATTCTGCTGTGGTTTTTCTATAGTTCCATCAACAAATTGAAGTTTATTTTTCATCTTTAATGCATCACTCATAGATCTCCTCCATTCATGAAAATTCTTCTCGTTAAGAGAATGTACAACAAGAGAGATTGCTGGAGATTCATTAGGAATGAATGTAATGGGAACTTGATATTTGTTCTTCAATTCTTCGAATATACATTTTGAAGAGAAAGAATCAGAAAGAGATTTAGAGAAGAAGATAGAAAAGAGTAGTATAGAAGAAGAAGAAGAAGAAGATGAAGAAGAAGAGGGAGGAAGAAGAAGAATCCAGAAAGTGTGCGCTTCTGTATTATGAGTAAACAAGATGAGAGAAAATCAATTTTGCTCTGATACCATCTTATCAAACCGAGATAGCAGCCAAACGAGATTGATTTTCATTGAGTAGAGGAATGAATACATGCTGCTTTGTATAGAGATAGCCAACATATGCCAGGTCAGCATAATTAGGAGGGAAAACAGTTATGAAATACAACTGAATCAAGAAACACAAAACACGTGCAAAATACACCAGCTAGCTTTTTTGCTTTTCTTCCACGCTATCAACCTACTTAGCTGAAACTGAACATGAGCTGCTGCTATGTGATTGTATACTGTGATAATTTTTATGTATTATGACATGAGAAAACCCTACAATAAATTCTCTCACAATGTTGTTTGCCAGTCTATCAACATCTAATCTTTTCCCATATGTAATCCATCTTAAGTTCTTTGCATTTTATGGAACTTTGCATTTTATGGATTATTGAAATTCGTTAATAGAGGGAATCAAAGTTAATTTTTTTTGTAGAGGGCACTTACTTCTATAGCAGTGTACCTATGCACACAGCTCCTCTAAAATTCCCTTGACATACTCACACATCTAGGGATGGAAGCGGGTAGTAAAAAATCAAGTACCCGCGGCCGGGCGTACCCGCCCCATAAAGTCCAACCCGAATCCGATTTAAACGGGTTTGGGACGGATACGGGTAGTTAAAACCATACCCGTCACGGGTTCGGGTTTACCCCTCTGGGACGATACCCGAACCCGCAAATACCCGCACTCTTTTACCCGTTTAAATATAAAATGTTAAAATGGTGGTAAATATGGTTTGAACCCACATCATTTGATTCTTGAACATACAGGAAACCACTAAACCATTTGTATTTCTTGTTGATGTTGGACATTCTATTATATTAAAATATAAAATAACACTTAACTCTAATTCTCCCCATTAAACTTACGTTTCATTCAGCAACCACCCATTTTGTTACTTCTCTTTTTCTAATACAAGTTCGAGCTCCTCTTCTTTTATCTTCTGCCAAGTATTTTTTTTTCTTCTTTCTACTAATTTTTTATATTCTAAACCTACTGCATTCTTTATTAGTTGATTGAAACATAGTTTTATGTCTTGCAGATCCAATGGGGAGTTCAAACATAAACACATGCCGGTACCATCTTCTTTATTTTCAAATGCTAATTTCATTTCATTAGTATACAGAAAAGAAAATGCTTCTCTTGTTATTTGAATTATTTGACTGATTTTATGTTGTTCAAGCGTAGCAATAGATAAATTATTTCCAATTTCTTATTTGGGAAAATATAGTTCATTTCTTCCCATTTATGCACATGAAGAACACGAAAAGCTGAATAATGGTACCCAAGATACGACCCTTCTAATGCAAAGATTTCCTTCCTGATGTGATTAAATTATTTGTGACGGAGAGATTCTGAAATTTAATTCAGAGGTGGATGATAGTGACAAGTCTCCTTTAGTTGCATGAATGAATAGATTCTGAAAACAGGAAGATGAATGGTTTGTATTGTTATTGCAGGTTTAGAGTTCCAGGCATTTGTAATTGTTGAAGTGCCAATTTAAACTAACATGCTTTTAAAATAATAATTAACATGCTTATATATGATTCGGATGTTTTGTACTAAATTTAGTTTGTTGTTGTCATGTGAGTTTATGAATTTGTTGATGAGTTAAACTAATGGATAGATGATACATTTAGAACCAATTTAGAAAATTTAATTATTATTGTTTTAAATGATTTGAATATTTTTATACTTATTTTAAATAATTTTTATGTAATTTTAATAATAATCAACATAAACGGGTATTTAAATGGGTAATGGGTACCCGCGGGTATTATTATTAGGGTATTAGGCGGGTTCGGGTATTAACTAAACGGGTTCGGGTAGTTTGTAGTCCAAACGGGTTCGGGTTCGGGTTTTGTATTTTTCACGGGTATGACGGAATTCATTTTTTGAGAAAATATTTTCTCGATTTTCTAACATTTGGTAATAACAAAAAAAAAATTCAACAAATTATAACTTAAAAATTAGTATAAAAATAATAATTATTCTTAACATTTTTTTGAAGAAATATTTTCTTATTTAAAATATAAAATTATATTTTCATTACATTTTAAAATATTTAAGTATAAAATATTAGAAAATATGATGTCAAAAAATAAGATTAAAAAACATAAAAAATAATTTTCGAAAGAAATCATTTTCTATTAAACAAACGAAGCATGAGAAAGAGATAATTTGGCTCATAATATATATTATATTGAGCTTTGAAGAAACATTAATGCTCATTTATTTTTTTTCAAATTAATCATTCTTTCCTCGTAAACTCCCCAAACTTATTTTGTCACAATCAAATATATATTGTTATTTTAATAGTCAAAAGGAGATCTAGTTTAAAAATATTCATTTGAAACAATAAAAATAATGAATACAATTTTATAAAAAAATATAATTAATAAAGAATTTTTTTGAAATATGTGATGACAATATTATTAATGTATAAATTTATTTTATTTAAATTTTATTTATTTTTAATATTACAAATAATTCTACTAAATTTTATTTTTAAACAACATAATTAACATAGATTTATAAATTAATATTATCTTAATTTAAGTTATTCCGCCCCATTGCACGGGTACTATGACTAGTTAGTATATATAAGAGAAGAATAAATTCCTTTTGTATCTATTTTAATTTCATGCTAGCGTAAAAAATATTACTTGAGGATTGAGTTCATAAATATGAAATTGAATTAATAATTATGTACACAATCAGGTTTTACTTTTGACTTTTTAGAAAGAGAAAAAATTATTATTTGCTTATTTTACTCAATTATCTATTAATTTTATTACTTAATGAATATTTCTATCTTACACATTCTATAAATATTTTTAACACAAATACTAATTTATTTATTGGGTCAAACACCTTACAGAAATCTATTTCTTCTATTTTTTTGGCTTTCCATCCTTTTCTCCCGATTACTTCTACTTTTTCTTTTAAATTATTTCAATCTGATTTTCCTTGGTATTCTCAATCTCCCACTTACTTCCCTTCTTCAATCAAAGAGATTTTTTTGGAGGTGTTTTTAATTCATCAACTCTCTTAATTAAGAGAAGAGACTCTTTAAAAGAGTCTATTGGGATGCTCTAAGAGCTTTTATTATTATTATTATTTTAAAATTTTTATTTTTGTCGTCTTAATCTACATGGAATCCCGGCTTGAAAGTACCACTACATTATAGCAAAGCTTCATGCTACACGTTAAGGCCACAAATACTTAAACTTGTGTATGTGGATCATTATTGTTTATCTTGGCTTATCTTATTATTTATGTTTTTCTTCATTTTGAGTTCAATCGAACTATCAAAGTCCAAGCAAAACTAAGGGCACCAACTCTAGGTTATGATTTTGCAGGCTTACAGTGTGTTTGGATGGATGGTAAGGAAGAGGAATGAAGGGAAAATAAAGGAAAAGTAGCTTCTTAATCTTGTTTAGAAGAATTTATAAGAAGAATAAACAAAGGGAAGGAAGGATAAGCATTACTCTTTCTTAACCTTCAAAATCAAAATTTTGTTACATGTGTAAGGAGGGTGAAACTTTATTTAAAATAATTTTTTCCTTTATAGCCTTATTAAAATATGTCCAGAATTTTATTACATTTTACTATAAGGTTATTTTAGTATTTTAACTTGAATATAATAATTTTACTTTCTATTACTTATACTTCTCTTTTTTTCATATCTCAGACAAAGGTAAACAATTTCCTTCCCTTTTCGTTCCTTCCCTTTCATTATCATTACTTACACTTCTATTAATTACTCTTATGTATACCTCGTTCAAACACACTGTTACTGTTAGGCATCATATCTATCTTTATTCAAGTCTTAGAGGCTCTCCATATGATCACCCAATTCCTTCACTTTAGTTCTTTATTTTTTATTATTTTTTTTATTCGTCTGAGCATTAGCTTGTGCTGCACGTAAATGAGCTAAGATGAGGTTTATTGGAAGTTGAAGCTACATTTATTAGTATCATTCGACCTTTGTTCGAGTTCCAGCCAAAAGGAAAAACTTTGTTTCTTAGCGAGTCAGGAACTAGGCACGAGAGTACCCTACTGCATCTTAGCCAAAACAATATAAATGACTTAACCATTCACCTTCCTCCTTAAGACTTAATTATTCCTCTCTCTCATTCGATGCACAAGCCCAAGCAAATAAGAGATTCTAGCCGCTCAGAGGACTCCTCCTTCATCATCTCCAAAACCCTCGAAGAAACTCGTCACGAAATCAAACCCACAGACCTCCACCGCAAATTCACTGTCCTCCAAGTGCTCTTTTATTTCCACTCTCTCCATTTCCCATCGAGATTATTTTTGCTTTAAGGGTTTTTTAGAAGTACCAATATGCTGTCAGTGTGTGTGTTGCGAGCTCTGTTGTAGAGATCCCAGATCCTGTCCTTCTTTAGCTTCCGAGTTTGTTGTATGTTGGTTGATTCGCAAAATATCTGGGCTACGATTAAGTTGTTGAAGATTTTTGCGAAGTTGACTCCTTTGGAGCTGAGATTGGCTAAAAAAGGTTGTGGAGTCTGTTAGTGATACTATGCGGCGACTGGCGTGAAATCATTGATGATTGAGTGTATTAGGACTGTTGTGGGTAGTTTTTGCAGAGTTTGATCCTGCGGTGAAGGGGGCAGCCAATAAGATTTTTTGATTGATAAGTCTTTCAGTGATGTGGGTCCTAATATAAAGCGCTAGTCTTTGCTTTTGGTTATGGCAGTGGTGTCCAGTAGTAATGTGGTGGAAATTGGTAAGGTCTTGGTGAATTAGATTCTAAAATTGGATCTTTAATGAGATTCTTAGTTTAGTTGTCTACTTGTTCTAAAAAATGTGTATGAGTTCTTTAATGACTTAGATTGGCATGTGTCCCTTCTTCATGAAAAGAAGAGAACGTGCAAGAGAATGCTTTCAATGTAGGATTTTCGGATTGGACTGGATTAGAAAAATAAAAGTAATTATTAACATAAAATTAAAAAGGCTAAGAGTACTTTTCATGCTCCCAGAAACAAATATTAATCCTCTCAAGAATGATAATGATATTGTGGAGTTTCAGTTTCAAGTTTTCATTAGATTAATCGATGCCACTAGGAATTTTGATAATTGAGAGAATTGTGGAAGTAATTATTATCATAAAATATGTATATATATATATATATACTTTAAAGTATACTTGATGGAGTTTTATTTTTGTGAGCTAACATAAATTTTAACATTTAGTTAGTCAGTCTACAGGTTTATTTTTGGTGGGTCAAGACTATTTGGTTTAGAAACCTATTTAATTATTAAGAAGTTGAATTTAGCTCAAATTTATTTTAGACATTTTTATTGACGTTTTAGTCAATTATTTATTATTTTATTTATGCTATTATTTTTATTATCTTTAGTGTTAGTATAATTGAGATTTTTTTTACCTTAAGAATTTTTCTCGCCATTTTTAGTTTCTTTCAGCAACCTTTTGACGACAATGTCCCAAGGCATTCAACTTTCTGAATCCAACTTGGTTGACATCGAGGCTGTGGTTCGAGACCATCTTAATTCTCTCATCAAAGAATCTCCTCTAGAGAGGCTAAAGAATGACCTTTTATCTCCTCCCAATTGGGACATCGAAACTCCTGATATTCAAGGCATCGATTGTCCTGCTTTTGTTCCTCCCAACTCTTTTGCTATTCACAAGTGTATACTACATTGAGGCATTCGGTTTCCTTTTTCTCCATTTATTTCTCTTTTCCTTAGGGAGGATAACCTTGTTCCCTTCCAACTTCATCCCAAAGGTTGGATTAACTTGATGGCTTTCTACATGCTTTGTTGTTTAAGAGGAGTGACGCCTTCCTTACACTTATTCTAATATTTCTTTCAACTTCGCAAATGTCCTAACCGTGAGGGAACATTAACTGTTTAGAAAGCTTTGAACGCTAACACTATCTTCATTGATGACCTTCCTAAGCTCCCTAAACAATTCCATCATCAGTGGTTCGTGATCTTTCCTCTAAAAGAATTTTGGAATTCTCCATTTTGTTGGTGTTGGACACGATAAGAATTTAAGAAACTAGACTTGTCATATCTTAGGGAGCTTTATTCAAGTAAAATTAGGAGATTCTTTTCAAATTTTTAAAAATATTTTTATATGTAAACTTCTAAAAATACCCTCTAAATATAGTAAAAAAGTCATTTAAGCATAAATCTAAAAATCAAAACTCTAAATGGGTATTTTTACAATAGAAG
The DNA here is from genome assembly GCA_948193385.1 of Breynia disticha f. nivosa. Taxonomy (NCBI): domain Eukaryota; kingdom Viridiplantae; phylum Streptophyta; class Magnoliopsida; order Malpighiales; family Phyllanthaceae; genus Breynia; species Breynia disticha. The sequence continues at coordinate 5,952 of CANYCX010357393.1, read as the reverse complement.
CAATGAACATGTGCATTTTATTAAAACAAAAATAAATAAGGATATTTTTTAAAATGTCTAAAATAAAAGGAGCATGGCACATAACTAACTCAATGGGTTATGACAAGCAGTTATACACATGTTCAGCATAATGCAATTAGTGTTAGAAGTAGTTATTTGTGTTACTCTTTGTGTTAGTTTATAATCTTTCAATGTGGAACGAATGGGATATGATTTGATGAATTAATCTATTTTCTCTACTCTTTCTTCCTCTCTAACTCTCTCTCTTTCTCTCTTTCTCTCTTTCTAATCCCTCAAGCTCAACTCTATCTCTCTCTTCTCATTCTCACATTCAACTCACTACAATTCTGACCTCTACACATCGAGATCTGACATTTTTATGAGCAATTTGTGAGTACAACAATTTGCATACTATACTATGAATTTTACATAACAGTGAAAAATTAATGGTGTATAATTGATTTTGTGACTTATTTTTTGTTGAATAAGCAATAATGAACTTGATTTATTGTAGTGAGTCATGTTGATGAAAAATTCATTACTTGTGTTTTCAAAGACCTAATAATGCTACTGTAAAATTTTGTGAGTTTGTCCTAGTTGGTGAGAGTGTGACAAGCACATATCTAACTCCTTGTGATAACATCAAACCTTTGGGGAAAGAAAAAAAAGAGTTTAATTAAGTGAGAACTGCAGCTCACTCATACTTTTTTTACGCCAAACTAACTGTAATGCCCCGAAAAATTCTTAAATTAAAAATTAAAATTTAACATAAGAGAGTATTAAAAGAAATAAGATATTTGCGTATAGGAATTTATTTAATTTAAGAAGGGGCTCAATTTGAATTATTTAAATAAATTTAAATATACAATATTTTTCGTATGTATGGATAATTATATGAAATTTAAAAAGAAAAGAGTTCAATTAGAGAAAAAGAAATAAGAATACACGTATATGGGTATTTTTGTAAGTGTACAAAAATCAAAACCCCACAAACCCACCTAACCTAACTCTAATTATCTATCCCACTCCTCCTCCATTTCCCCTCTCCAGCCGACACTCTCTTCTTTCCCCATCACCCTCGTCTTCCTCCTCTCTCGTCACCTCTCCCTTCATTTCTCTCCACCACCGTCACCACCATCCTTCTTTCTCCCTCTCCCTCGAGCTCGTCTTTCCCTCGCCCTTGCTCCACCCACGCAGCTCCACTCCTCCCCACAGTCACGCACGCAGCACAACCTCCTTCACCGTCGCCTCCCTTTTCCTCCTCCAGACCGTCGCGCACCTCCCCATGGCCGCACGCTCCAGCCATATCTCCACCTTGGCCAACGCTAACTAGGGGCTAGCTAAAACGGCGATTGTGCCTTCTCACACAAGTCGTGCGTCCCCCACTCGCCAACACCCTTGGCCGTTGCCTCCGCCGTGTTGTCGTCGTCTGTTCGGACTAAAAATGGTGGGTGTTGACGAAAGCCCTAATTTCTATTTTGTGGGAATTTAAAATTTATGTGGTTGTATTTGGTCATATGGGTTTTGCATGCGGATGGTTAGGATAAAGGGGGATGAGCTAACTGAAAAATAGAAGTGTCGGTTCGTGTAAGTGGGTGTCCAAAAAGCCTATAATTCGATTGAAATGGGTATATAGATTATGAATTTTATTGTGGGGCTATTGGGTTATGATAATCTTTGCGAATTGGGAAATTTGATTGAAGTTAGTTTAGGAAGAGAGAAATGATGCGAATATAAAAAATTATTGTTTGGGAAAATCATAAACTAAGGAGAGGCTATGGTCATTTTTCTTTTATGGGAGTGGCTTGATGGAATTTACATTATAACGATTAAGTTAAATTTTTATAATGTCATAGACTAAAGTAATATATCCTTATTAAATGTTGAAAGGGGTTGAAATTTAAGGCAGTATACAATATTAATCACTATTCTTATTAAGTTAAGAATTATGGATGTAATTTAGGGGAGGCAAGTCATGAGCAAGGTTTACGAGATAAACATAAATTGTTAAAAAAATAAATAAGTAAATAAATAAATAGAAGAGGGAGCTAGATTGTGGGAATCGAGATTTGTGATTAATTGGAAATATTATTAATTAAGAAATATTGTCATTTCCTTTATGAGTTAAAAACTAAACGTGTTATAATAATAGTGATTGTGGTTAAAGTTGAGAATTTAAGTCACGAATAAAATTGATAGGAAATTGTATGTGTGAATATTATAGGAATTGAAATTGGGAACAAAATTGGAATGTCGCTAGGAAGGCGAGCTTAGCTGGACCTCGAGGTAAGTGCACTTTTGACACTTCCCATGGTAGCGTTAGCCTATGATTGGTTAAATGCATGACTTAATGTTATATTTGTTCATATGATAGTGGATATGTGTTTTAAAATAATGGCATGCTTGAATTGAATGGTTCTTATGTAGAAAACTTGGAAGTTGTAAGATTTTCTGTGTTATGGTGAATATGAATTTAATTGTACGATTGGTTACATGGATGGAGGACTATGATGATTAAGTGTGAAATGATTATATGATTATGTGCCTAGGCTAAATGTTTTAATGTTGAGATTTGTTGATGACTGTGGTTATGCCTATGATGGCTATGTTTAATTGATAGGTGACTGTGTTATTGGTTGAATTATTTTCTATGGATATACTCTCTTAAAGTTGTGATGATGTATGATCTTCTTGTATGTGAGTATGGTCTTAGGGCATGTTATGGACATTGTGATGCACTTGCATGAATTACGAAATGTTAAGGTTATTTTCTTGGCACTTTACGAATGTGTGTTGGATTATGCCACGTGATGAATGGTTATTGAGATGTGTGCATGTTTATGTTGTATGAATATAAACATGAAGCTTATAGTGAATCATGCTTCGAGCATCCATGTATACGTTGTGAACGTTCCTTATTGATTATGTGATGAACTCTTATGAGTTACAATATTGTATGTTGGTTTATGCCACCGGTTGGCTGTTATGAGCATTTTGACTTATGTTGCGAAAACGGATGATATTTGTGGAACATTCATATGCATGTGCTATTGTGGGATGGAAATTTGAAAATCCTTGTCTTGAATTCACGCATGACATTCATGCATTTGGAGGCTCATAGGTGAGCAAATAAAATGAGTTAATGGGCTCATAAGTGAGCAAGTGTTTAATTACACTGAAATGAAATGAGGGAGTGGTTATGACTCTTGCGAGTGTATTACGGGTAGTATCTATTACATACTATACCGTGGCACAGTGGAAAAGACTTGGTACGCTTAAAAGTGTACGAGTGTGTCAGGCCAAGTAAGGGCAAAATTAAGGCCAAGTAAGAGCGTAAATTATATGGATCCATTTCTTTATAACCGATACTCTCGGCCGACGAGGCCCATTTACAAATGTCAATATAAAGGCACTATGGTGCAAATTAAAAACAAAAATGGGGTCATAGGTGATCATAATAAGGAATGCATTAGATGGCATGCATTCTCATTCATCATGATGCATATAATGTGCTTACTATGTGTTCGAAATGGCTATGTCTGTATGCGCTTGTAATGATGAATGTTTAGAAAAGATGATATGATGATGGATATAATTATGATTTGGCTATGGATATGCTGATTTGATCATGTGTGAAATGTCTTACTATGATTCGTATGTGAAATGAATGTATAAATGTTTAAGAATGTCGGTTCAGTATGATCTTGTGTAAGCTTGCTTAGAAAATGTGTTAAATGCTTAAGTATTGATGTTACCTTTGAATATGAAGTTATGAATTGGATTTGGTATGTGAATTGGAATTGCTTGGTACTTGTGAGGTTATGTGAATGAGTTGTACAAACGATTTAGATTGATTGTTTAATTGGATGTTGAGTGATCTGAATGTGGAAATGATATTGAATGGTTTAGGTGATGGTTGTGCAGTATAAAGTGAAATGTGTGGTGTTATAAACTTGTGGATGCCATGTTTATGTTTGATTATAATTATGGAAATGTGTTGAGAATTGAGTTGTGAATGTTTAAGGTTTGCTTGTGAAATATGAATTATGTGCTGGGTTGTTTGGTGTGTGCAATGATACGTTTTAAGTATGTTGTTATATGTTTAAGATGGTGGATGCGTCGAAAGGGAATAAATGATACGGTGATGAATAAAGTTGTTGATGTCATGGTTATGTTAGTTGTGGATACGAGAACGTGACCATGATTGAATTCTTTTGCTATGAATTATACGTGGAGTTGCCATTGATATCTGAATACTTAAGGTTGGTTTGCGAAAGGATGGGTTTGTATTGAAATTGGTGTCTAAATGTTAAGTGTATGGGCTGCCAAACTCGGCCACGATCGCGACTATCCTCAGTCACGTTCGTGACTACCACTCTGGACTGAAAACTTGGCTGCCAATGTTAGTCACGTTCGTGACCCAACTCCGTCACGTTCGTGGCTACTGATCTAACCACATTTTGGGCTGAAATGCGTGAGTCACGTTCGTGGTTCTTCCAGTCACGATCGTGACTACCTAACTGACCAACTTTGGCTACAAATAGAAGTCACGTTCGTGGTTCCTTCCAGTCACGTTCGTGACTACTATTCTGCCACTTTTGGCTGAATTTTTTAGCCACATTCGTGACTCATTGAGTTGTCCAATTTCAGTCGAAATCCAGTCACGTTCGTGACTGTTCTCAGTCACCATCGTGACTAACAAGCTGTCCAAATGTTGGTTGAAATTGTTTTCTAAATTGAGTTGATTGAGCCTAGCATCTTCATTTGAAATTCATTAATGTGATTGCAACTTACCATTTAGTACATGCTTATGTTTTGACAGTGTTTATAATTAAGGATGAGGAACTATTAAGTAGACATATATATATGATTGTTTGAATGCCTCTGTAACGACTTGACTAGATAATACTATAATGTAAAAAGCTTATCAATATGGCATAGATTATCTGAATTTAGGTGAATGTAAAAATGTTATGAGAAGTTTTAAAACAGCATGTGACATGGCAATGGTGAGCCATTAGGGGACTTAGGTGTGAATACGGCTTCGTGTTCCATGAGCACGCCTGTATTGGCCGAAGGTTCCCTTGCACCTCAGCTTAACAACGCTAGGGTCATTTACTAAGTATTCTTATATACTCACCTTTGTTTGTTGCTGAATGTTGTGTGCAGGTTCTGGAGGATTTCCACGAGTGAGGTCAGCGAAGCACATTTGGGAAAATGGATTTGACTTATAAATGATTTTGTATAAATCGTTTACATAGTGTCAATGTATTCTTATTTGATGTATTGAAATTAAATTTCACTGGCATATAAATTGTGAGCATCATATATTTATAAAAAAAATACATGTTTTTGCAATCAATTAGAAATAATTAAGAATTTAATCTGAGCGTCACACTAACTGTCGCTCTTCACATTGAGACAACTCAAACATCTACAAATATTTGGGGTTTGTAACACCTTATAGTTTGGTTTCTACAAAAATGCATGCATGATAAACTTATTTTTAAAATGCATACATTTTTTAATATAATTAACTTAATGCCCAGATTTATTAGTAAGGAAAAAAAAGGAAAAGTTATAAAGAATTTAATCCATATTTTCTCTTCTCTAATCTCTCTTCTAACTCCTCTTTTATTTTTTATTCTACAAATTTTTAATTTTACGTTTTTTCCTTAATTTTTTTTAATTATACAGATTTTATGGTCTTATTCTTTTATTTATTTTTCTCTTTTTTTTTCTTTTATTAATCTTTTAATTTAATTTGTTCAATTAAGTTCAAAAAAGTTCATGAGTTTAAATAGTTGATATTTTTTTATTCATTTCAATTTAGTTTTATGCTATTTATTAAAAATCATTCAATTTAGTTCGTATTAGTTTGAAATTGTTAATGAAATGATCAATAGTATTCATTTGTCTTAAAAAGCTCATTTATGGACATGCTCTTTTAAG
>CANYCX010357222.1:0-14000 GCA_948193385.1 Breynia disticha f. nivosa | reverse complement strand
TTTTTTTCTATATTAGAGCATCTCCAATGCACTCTTTAAAAAATTATTTTTATCTATTTTAAAGAGATAAGTGTAAAATAATACTTCAATACTCTCTTTATTTCACTATTTATTTTTAAAAATAGAGAAGAGAATATAATTCACTACGTAGAAATAGATACTCTCAAGTCTCAATGACTCTTTATATTATTTATTTTAATATAAATTTTAATTATATTTTCTCTTTTTTTTTCATTTAATTAATTATTTATTTGAATTATTCAATCACATTAATCTATTGAATTTTTAATAATTTATCTAAAGAGTACCATTGAAGTATAATAGTAAAATTTTTACTCTTTAAAATATAAAATTATTTTGTTTACTCTCTATTTATACATAAATTTGAAGATTTCCAACAAAATCTTATACTTACCTCCTCCCCTATTATATCTAATTTTTTTTTTAAATTTCATAACTCTAATGGACTCTTAATTTTAGGTTCTTTAGCTTAAATTTAAAAGAAAGACTTAAGAGTTTTTTTATATATATGAAGTCAAAAAATGACTATCACATATTTCATTTTATTTTTTTTTTGTTAACTCTAATTTTTTTGAAACAAAGAGCATGATCAAAGATTTATTCTATATAGACTTGCTAAATAATGATAACTTATTTATTGATGATGAATCTCATAGTTATATAAATAAAAAATTTAGTAAATAGTAATTTTTTAAAATTTATCTCAATTCATACTAAAAAATTTATAATCATAAATATTTAAAAAATATTTTATAAATATAACAAAATATATTAATATAAAATATTTAAATTTATTATATATTAAATGATGGTGTTTGTATTTAAAAAAATAATTAATTTTAAAAAATTAATAGTAATTAATTGTTATTTTTTATCAATATAAAATTGAACAAAAAATATTTATTAAATATAACATAAAATAAATTATTAAGAGATTAAATTTAAATAAAAACGAAATAAAAAATTAATAAAGGAAGGAGTACTATAAACAATAGGATTGGAGATGCTCTTATATAATTAAAGGGGGTTGGAGAGTGGAGACTAATTGGATTGTTTGTATGGAACGAAGTGATGCCCTTGCAATTTGTAGTGGCATTTATTGCTGTAATTTATATATTTAATGCAGCGGTATGCTACGGAGGAGAATCCTCGACGTGTTTGACCTTGTACAAACAGGGAGGGGCTCCCGCAGTTTTTCAATCCCCAAAATGTCCTCGTTGGATTCTACCCAATTACGACTCTCGACCCCGTTCAAGTGTTCTCTGCCAAACTGCAATGCTGCAGGGCCTAAGAAATTCTCTCGAGGATAGAACTCTTTGTGTTTTCGATCTTCGGATTCCTTTTCCTGGTATCTACTTTCTCTCCTTTTTTCCATAATATATCGTTTATTTCTAGATTCTATTCAAATATTCACTTGGCTTAGAATGAAGTTAGGGGTTGGAATTTTTTGATGCAGGGGAAAGGATTTGAATAATACATTGTATTTATGAATTGATTGGATTAATAGTCTTTTTTCTTTGGTTTTTAATATATTAATGTGCCAAGTATGTAAAATTGAATAGGGGAGAGAGGGTTGAAGGAGGTTAGTGTTGGAATTGCGGCAGTTTTCGATGGACATAATGGCGCAGAGGCTAGTGAGATGGCTTCAAAGCTTCTGTTGGAGTATTTTGGTTTGCATACTTTCTTTCTTTTGGATGCATCATATGCCTCTCTATTTGGGAAATCCATCGGAAGTTTGCCAAATAGAGGAGATAAGGATTTTGTTTTCCAAGTACTCAATTGGAACAAAGAACTTAATTATCGTGAGCTAAACTTTGAAAGGTATGATGTGTTCAAGTTTTGTTGTTATTTTATTTTATGATTTATTACTAGATTATCAATTCCTTGATGTGTTCGTTTGCAAAAACATTCATTTGCGTTTTATTGTCTGAAATTTCTACTGCAATTGGTTTTGCAGATTTAAATTTTCTTTTCCAACAACTTTTGATCATTCTTTTCACTTGGAAGTATTAAGAGAAGCACTTTTAAGGGCAATCCATGATATTGATGCAACATTTTCTAAGGTAAATTCAATTGAACGTCATATTATCTTTAACTACATTTCCTTTGCTCACAATTTAATAATTTATGTGATTGCATCGTGAAGGAAGCGTCTAGACAAAATTTTGTTTCCGGCTCTACAGCTGCCATTGCTCTCATTGCAGATGGTCAGATTTTAGTTGCCAATATTGGAGATTCAAAGGCCCTTTTGTGCTCTGAAGAATATCAGTCACCAGCAGAAGCCAAAGGTTAAATGATGTTCACTCAAACTGAAATTGTTCGAAGTTTTGAATACTATTATATACTTATATTTACTAATTCTTATACTCTGACACGATTATTAGGAGTACAATAGTCTTTTTTCTTTTATTTAGTATTGTTTTATCTTGTTTCTGGTATGGGTCCATATTGTACAAGGAAAATTGGTAGGCATTATTTTTTACATCTTAGCTTTTGAACTTGCAGAAACTTTGTTAAGGCTATATCTGGAGCAAAGACGTGAAGGGGCTTCGCCAAAAAGGAAGATTAATAAATTTGGATCTGCAGCTTCTAATGGAATGACATATTTTACTGTAGAAGAATTAACTAAAGACCATCATTTAGATAGAGATGATGAAAAATTTCGAGTGGAAAATGCTGGGGGATATGTCACCGAGTGGGGCGGTGTCCCTAGAGTAAATGGCCAGCTTGTTGTTTCCCGATCTATTGGTGATGTGCATTTTAAAAGGTAAGACACTTAAGTATGATAAAATTTTGTGCTTTGGGAAGATTATTCATCCCATGGTCAATTACTTTTGACTTCCACATTGAGGCATGCAGATTATTCACCTGATGTTTTAGAATTAATGCTTTTCAACAAAAAGATTTTTTCTTGACTTAGATTTAATATTTTCTGAAATTTTATCAGGTATGGTGTTATATCTGCCCCTGAAGTGATGGATTGGAAACCTCTCACCAAAAATGATAGTTATTTGGTTGTTGCATCTGATGGAATGTTTGAGAAGTTGAGCTTGCAAGGTGTTTGTGATGTACTGTGGGAATTGCAAAGTCCTAATACTGAGAACTCGCTTCTCTCTTCATTATGTTCTTACTCTAAGGCTGAATGTTTGGTGAACACTGCATTTGAAAAGGGAAGCACTGACAATGTGGCAGCTGTGGTGGTGCCTTTAGAACATGTCAGAACATCTCTCAAACTACCAAAGGAGAGGTGCACCCAAGAGCAAGGTTTTTACTGTCCAACTAATGAGACTAAAAACTTGCTGCATGAACAATCGGGTACCTCCTGCTTCTGAACTTCTCTAATGAATTCGTTTGGTAGTGACAAATTCTTAACTTCATAGGAAATATTACTATGATTGGTTGGGAAAAACTTTAATTTTAGAAACCAAGCAAGTATTTTTGTTGGGACATTGACCCACTCATATATTTATAGGACCACTATTCTATAGAAAATGAATTTAGATGCTTATCAAATTTTTGTCTTGTTAGAGAGTAGAGCATATTTTGTTGATAGTGGATAGCATTTAGAGATAACAGGTCTTTTTTAACTATAAAGAGTTGAAAAGAAGGGAATAATTTTTTTGTTACTTCTAAAATGTTCCAACTATTCTCTTCTTCTTTTATAAACATTCCTTTTCTACTTTCCATCCTACGCTATTTTCATTTATAATTGTAACCAATTTAATACAAGCAAAGAGTTCCTTTGTCAATATTATGAGTACCGAGAAATGGATATGGTTCATTAGAAATGACAATTATTTGTGGTTCAAGATATGGATTAAAAAGTCCTTAACCACATTAGTTATACGAATAGAAGTTTTCCATTCTGTAACCTATACGTTTTTAAAATTCACTGTTGTCTGGGCATTTTGATTCAACAGAATTTGGTAAAATGTTATTGTAACCAAACAAGCAGCTAGCAGCATTTAGCAAATATATAGTTGTTTCAGTTTCGTTTATTTCATGAGATGTTCATTTTTCTGTACTGAATGTTAATTTTGTTTAGTAAATAAGATCATTAGAATTGTTAGAAGGAATCTCTAAAAAAAATTAGCTATAATGAAAATGAAATGACAATGTGAAATTTTTAATATGACCTATGTACCTTTTCACAGAAAAAGTAAGAGAGATATTTTTATGACTGGTTTTTAGACTAAGGCGATTCTGTTCTTATTTTAAACTTGCAAAATAAACATTAAATCATTGCCAACTTAACTTTTTTTTTTATTGTATTTATTTATCGATTCTTTTAAATTGTTGATTTACATATGACAGTGAAGTCATCAATGTCTACACATTTAATTTGCTTTATGACAAGATTGTTACTATACTTTAAAATGTTCGTTCATAGAAACTACTGTGTAAATCAAACAATATCAGTTGTGAAAGTGGGAACAATTCTTTGGAAATAATTGAACCAACATGAAAAATTATCACTTGTGTAGTAAGTTCCTTGGGATCGACCACCCTGTTGATTAGTTTCTGAACAAAGATGTTATATGGATTCATAAGCCTAAAAAATCTTGGGCATAATATTTTTTCTGGCTTTGTTTTTTCAAATGAAAAGTATTGTTGACAGTGTGAAAATGATTGCCTCAGAACCTAAATATTTTAAACTAAAAGTTGCTTCAAATACTGTTGCCCTGTAGTTTTGATCAATTCTAAAAGTGTCAGTTCTTATTCCTTGCAAATTCTAGTTTCCATTGATTCAGAGTGCAAAGCATTGTGTTAAGACATGCTGATATCTATGTTTCCCTTTGGGTGCTCGACTTTTCTCTAGTATGCCATTGTTCTTATAAGGTTTGAAATTCATCATTTGGGGCGATTCTTAGATTATTCATGGTCTGCAAGAGTTTGAGATGGTGCTTTTGTTTAAGCAAATTTTATGTCAAAATTTCATAGCATTGCTGATTTCTCTACTGTTTTTCATTATTAAAGGCATGCTTGTTTGATTGCTATGTTGTCTCTTCGAGTCTTGGCTTATAAAGATTGTATTTCTTTCCCCCCGTAGAGGTTATTCTTTCTTCGTCGATTATGATGCTTGTCCTTTTTTCGCTGTATTAGTTCTTGTCCCTTCTTCCTAGTTCATTTTTGGGTGGTATGAATTCTGAGCACTCAATAATAGATGCTTAAAATTTAATTATTGTTGTTGTTTGTGCCCTATTGCAACATCTTTAGGTTTGGAAGCTACTGGCTTCTCATCTGCCGTTGTACAAATGGAGCATGGGCGCTCACTTGTCTCAATGTTTGACAGATTATTGGTAAGGCTATAAGATCCTTGCTGTTAAGTTTAGCTTTTTCTGTGTTATGACATGATAGGTTACATTAATTTGTATGCATGGATATTTTTGGCCATTGAGATATAAGCAAATGTTCTTGACTACTTTGATTTTGAGATAGTAGGATTGGATGGTGTTGATAGAAAAAAAGAAAAGAAATATCAACAGTGATTATTTGTTTTCAGAAACTGGAATGTGGTCTCAGTTAATTTTTGTGGTCTTGATACTGTGGTATCAATTTTTTTTGTTTTTATTTTCCAGGTTGAAGAAAAACGCCAGCGGTTTGGTTGTTATTATTTGTTTGAAAACCTTGACAATTATGCCAATACATTTGAAGCACGAAAGCTTAACAAGACAGATATTGTGCATGACTTACCTCAGGCTCTACCTCAGCCATCAAGTCAGCAGATTGGTAAGTGAATATCTTTTTGCATCTTCTTTTTCTGGACGAGATTTTCCCATTAGGTTCTTCATCTTTCAGTGTCCAGTTGTCTCAACAAATATTTGTTACATTTCTTAAGTTCCAAAAGAATTGTTTGTTCAGAAATTTGACATTATACGCTGGTCTTTTTAAATAGTATTACTTTGTTTCGTCATGTGCATGAGTTTGTGTGGACATGGGAAAGATGATTTCTAGTCATGTTTTAATTTTCTTGCTTTCGCCTTTTGGTAGCCGGACCACTCAACTTATATAATGATCGCGAATTGTGTATGCACTTTGAGATGACTGTTGGTGGAGCGAAAGGTCCTGTCAGTGGAGCTAAAGAACAATGTCTTAATCCCGATGGCTTTGCTAAATTCCTTGGCTTACTTGAATCTATTCCTTTCCATGATACTAGTTCAAATACTGGATCGAATGAATATACTAGAACTGATTTTAGGTGTGTTATCTTTTATTTTGTTTTTTTTCCTTATGATTTTCTTTCATTTCTGAAATTTATCGTTATATTAGAGGACCCTTATAATTCACCTTGGTAAACGGCAGAGAAAGTTTTACCTTTATAATTCACAACGGGAAATGGCAGACAAAAGTTTACTGTTGGGTCAGTTCAATTTGATTGTCTTTTGGTGGTATGCTTTGCTGTCTTGAGTAATCCGTGAGTATCCAATTTGAATCATCATCACACCCTTCGACCTTTGGTAGCTTCTATCTATTCTTAGAATTGAGTTCACACAGAAGACATGGACAATCTCATCTTCACTGACAACTTATTGACATGCCAATAGCCTTTTTTTATGTTCTGGCTTACTCTTTATTTTGTTTATTCTAAGACCAATTGAAAAAAAATAGAGTTGTCACTTGAGTGCCTTTTTTTATTAGGTATGTATTGAAGAAAAGGTTTGGTCGTGGATCATATGGTGAAGTGTGGCTAGCTTTTCATTGGAATTGTCATGGAGAGGGAAATCTTTCCAGCTGGAGCAGAATGGATAAGAGCATCTCCTTTAATTCAAGTTGCTTTAGTTCAAATATGGAAAATTCAAGTCATAGAACTGATGATTGTAATTCAGGAGATAATTTTTTCATTTTGAAACGTATCATGGTAAGTTCTCAAATTGGAACTTTTGAAGTGATTAAGACCTCATTTCGACTCTTTACTGTTGTATGTAGCTGTTATCCCCACAAAAGTGCAGGTCCATGAGTATTATTTTTCACAAAACAATTAATTGACATGACATTCATTTATGTGCAATATATGTTTGGTCTGTAGGATGAGAAATTTTTAACCTTAGATTGTGGTCATCATTAATCTTATCAAAACCTACACTTAATTATTATCTCTTGTTGCTAGCTTCACCCGAGTCAGAATAGACACAGTGTGGAGTGGTGCTAAACTTGCACAGCTATGGGTTTTTCTAAAGTAAATTTATATTAAACAATGATGTATCCTGCAATTAATTTTCCAGCGATTTCATTATATTTAGTTTCCTCTTTAATTTTGGTTTGATTGTCCTTGATATCCTTTTTTTGACAAATGATTTCCTATAGAAAGCATTTTGGGCTTAAAAATTCCTTTCTTTCTCATGTTTTTACTTTATAATATTCTGTCTTAAATTATGATACAAAGAGTTTTTTAAAATATTTGTTTGATTTAAACAGGTTGAGAAAGGGCCTGCTGTTTATTTAAGTGGGTTGAGGGAGAAATACTTCGGTGAAATTTTCTTAAATGCTTCGAGGCGTGTTGAAGGCTTCCTCTCAAATAAATCCTTGGTGGGAAAACTACGAATTGGATTTGATGAGCTATTAGCAGAAAATGAATCATTTGATGGATCTAGAAACAACTGGACTTTTGACAAATTCAACAAATATAGGAAATCTTCAAGAGCTCCCTTTAAGGATGGTTTAAACCATATTGCGAGATATGTTGAATCTTTTGAATCTAGATCCAATGAGATTTGGCTTGTGTTTCACCATGAAGGAATTTCCTTGTCAAAAATATTGTACACAGTAGAAAAAGACAACAATGATTATGAAGAAAAGGTTGAAGAAGGACAGCATGTTCAGATTTTACGTCCATCTAAGTGGTGGCATTGGTTGAAGACTACAAAGGGTGGAAAAGAGGAAATGAAAAATATTATATTTCAATTGGTATGATCGCAGTATCATTTTTCCATGAGTGACCGAATGAATTTTGGTCAACTATGCATGCTTTAATTTATTTGTGTTCCATATCACATTTCTATTGTAGTAATGGATGAGTTGTCAATGGAGTTATCTGCTTTTGGGACAAAAAGTATGGGAGCATGCTGTTAATTTGATTTATTGTTTGTCTGTGTGTCTTGATTTTCCATCAGCACAACTAAAATGATTGAATCTTTTTGAACCCTTAATTGTTCAAATCTTTGGTTCTATTTTTTAGTTTGTTGTGTGCAATAACACTAAATGTTGATGGTTCTTATGATGGCACAAATATCAATAACACTTCTTATTTTAGAGTTTAACCTCAAAGGTTCATGTGTCTACGTGGTTCATCTTTGGTTTTTTAAATAATAATTAGCCAAGGTTGTTTTTGCCTATGTTCTTGAAAATTTCCCTTTTCTTTTTCCATGTTAAATAATCCTATAGATTGCAAGCTGTCATGAATGTGGAGGAATCTGATGATTTTTTTTTTCCTTCCATTGTTTAGTTGATGGCAATCAAGGCCTGTCATGACCGTAATATCACCCATAGAGATATCAAACCTGGTGAGAGCATCAGTTCGTGGCTTTTGCTTGTAATGGCATCTGAGATATATTCATGTTTTTGGTTCTATTAAGTTCATAAATGATATATCATGCAAACTCTTGAACATCTAAGTATACTGCAGAGAAGTTAGGATTAATTTTGGAGGAGATCGATGTGGTTGTAATCTTTGTCTAAGCTAAAGTGTTTTCTGTCATCCATCTAATAAATTACATTAGTCCCACTCAGTTGCATTTGGGCTGTGTTTTACTTGTTTAATGTGTGGACACTCACCCTATACCTGTTGTTAATTTATGGCAGAGAATGTGATGATATGTTTTGAAGATTGGGAAACTGGAACATGCTTGAAAGGACCTCCTAGTAGAGATATGAACTATACCATAAAAGTGTAAAGCAAACATTTGCTAGTCGATTACTCTATTTTCTTTGACTCATTAAACTTTGTCCCGCTTTAAAAAAGAGTTTTACAAAGGAACAGTATTGCATTTGTGCTTCAATAACTGTTTGAATTGAATTCCTGCTTAGCAATTTTGTTTTTATTCACAGGCGAATTATTGATTTTGGTAGTGCTATAGATGAATTCACTATGAAGAATTTATATGGATCTACTGGACCATCTAGGTAATATATCATTAAGTATGTTATCTTTTCTACTTCCATATCTATTTTTTTTAGCATTTTGTAACTACTCACATTAAATTACTGTATCTTGTTCTAATCAGGGCTGAACAAACATTTGAGTATGCTCCTCCTGAATCATGGCTTAATGCTAGTTGGCATCAAGGGCATGCTAGCGCAAATCTAAAGTATATTTACTATTATTTGGTTTTCTTTGATATTACTACTATTCATTACACAGACAGCTGCCTGCTTTTGTTATTTTAAATTGGTTGCTTTTCCTGTTATGCAGATATGACATGTGGAGTGTGGGTGTTGTAATCTTAGAGTTGACATTAGGGTCACCAAATGTTTTTCAGATAAGTACTCGGACGAGAGTCCTTCTAGAGCCACATATTGAAGGCTGGAATGAAGACTTAAAAGAGCTAGCGTACAAGTCAGTATCTTTCATGTGCTCTATATTATAGTACCTCCAATTATTTTGGTCTGTGATGCTAGCAACTTAGATGTCCTTTTATCATTCTCTTACTGTCGGTGTTTTCAAATGATGTTTCTAACCAAGGTTTGGCTTTATTGCTTTTAATTATTTGATCGGAAACTCTCAAAGCATATATTTTAGTGCCCATTTTTGTAATTGCTTTGGCATTTCATTGTTTGGAATTTGGATAGCAAAAACACTGAATATTTGTATTTATTTTGGAAAGGCTAAGGTCCTTGATGGAACTATGTATTCTTGTTACTGGGAGTTCCTCGAAGCATCTCACAAGGGACCAAGTAAGACTGATATATCTTAAATATTTTTACTGCTTTGTTTTTTGTGTTTAATGCGGTAATTGGGTTCATGGATTACTTCTTGATTTTGACACTGATATGGTAGATGGTGATGTGCTCAGAATCAATTAAATAATCCCCCACCACTTGTGACTTGTAGATTGATTGTTTGTTGACCACTTAAAGTAAACAATCTAATTCTATAATGCAAATAGCAGCAAGAAATGGTTGAGTGATGAGGACTATATGATTAAGTTAATTGGTTCAATTGACCTAAAGGAGAAATAATACAATCATAGTTAAATTTACATCATTAAAATCAAAGAGAAAGAAATTATTATAGCCAATGATGGCTGTCACAATCCAAACTAGTAAGATCACAACTGGAATCTGGTCATCAGCCAATTTATCTGAATGTTGGATAAAGTCTCAAGTAATATTCTTAACC
Organism: Breynia disticha f. nivosa; assembly: GCA_948193385.1. Lineage (NCBI taxonomy): Eukaryota > Viridiplantae > Streptophyta > Magnoliopsida > Malpighiales > Phyllanthaceae > Breynia > Breynia disticha. The sequence continues at coordinate 3,643 of CANYCX010357222.1, read as the reverse complement.
TTGGTTTTTGCTGATTGAACATCAAGTTATGCAACATTACTTTTTTGATTTAATTAGAGTCCATTTGTTGTGCCTTTGCTTTATTATTTTGATGGTTTGTGCTGCATACACACCAATATATTTTCTTAATGATCTAGGCTGGGGTTTCTCCTGCTTCTTGGAAATGCTCAGAAGAGTTCTTTTCCCAGCAGATAAAGAGTAGAGATCCTCTAAAATTAGGGTTAGACACAATTTCTTCTTGATTTCATCACAGATGTAATGTGAGCCTTTTTGTATATTGTGTCCTGTTTGTATTGTTGTCTTAATATCATGATTTTATCATGTAGGTTTCCTAATATTTGGGCTTTACGGTTGGTGCGCCAATTGTTAGTTTGGAATCCTGTAAGATTACAGATGACACTCATTTATTTGTTTTGCTCTATTGTAAAGCTGGATACTTAGGCAAATTTAGACAAGCTTGTTATTTGCTTCTTTGTGTTTTAAACTGTTAACTCACCATCTCCCTTCTCAACATGAATGATTTCTTTAGAACTAATTGGTTTGCAGGCTATGAAAATTACAATGTCAAACTGAAAATCAATTGAATCTGTCCAACTAGAGGACATGTTACGTCTCTTGGTCACATGCCAGTGTCTTAAAATTACTTTAATCTACATATACTAGAACTTTTATTTTGGATAAATCAGTTGGGTTTGGTTGGAATCATGTTAGTGTCCAATGGAATGTAGATATCTTAAAACTGATGACTGGTATAGAGGAGCCATGAGAAGCCAATGAGTGTTTCATGGCAATCAATTGTGACAGTAGCATTCTGAGATGTGTATTGCTAGCCTTGTATTGCTATCATGGAACTATTTAGTTTATGGGATGCTTAACATACAGGGAAATTTATCCCTTCTCTAAGTCTGAATTGTACAAACTTCATTTTGTATTTTAGCTGCTTCATGTTTATCCTTAGTTGAATATTGACATTCAAATGCAATTTTTGTCCTCGGTGATTGTAGGAGGATCGTTTGGGGGTTGATGACGCTTTGAAGCAACCTTATTTCCAACCTGAAACATGAACATAAAGAAATGACCGAATCATTAGGTCTCAGGAGGTCTAAATACACAAGAAGGTACAGCAATAACTCTCTTTCATTTTTTTTACGGCTGTGCAAGGTAAACTGGAATGATGGGATAAAGGAAACAAAGAATTACTTGTTGATTTTCAGATTTCTGAATATTGAAACATAGGAAATATCTAATTTACTGTTGAAAGCATGTTGTTGTTGTAGACACATGCTGAGCACAAAGAATGGACTAATTCAACAGCCGATCGGTTGTGGTGATGCATATATATATATATGTTTCTCACTGGTAAATATCACCTTTCCCTTCCCTTCCTCCTAAACTGCAATTGAGGCAGGCCTACAGATATCATTTTGCTGGCTTATTTTTTTCTTCAACTTGTCGACCGCTATGTTATTTTGCAGTGCTTTTTATCATGAATTTGTATAGATATTTATTCACGATTCTTCTTGTGTGGAAGCAAAAGAAGGAAATGCAAGAGATGAGTTGCTCTCATCATGAACTGATTGTGTGGATAAACAGCAATTTTGGTGATAGAAGAGGTGCAATCCCATATGAAGACAACATCCTCCTGTCTCAAGCACTCAAATATACCATCAGAAGCAATTACCAGTGAACTCTGCCATAACGCCAAACCTGTAAAATGTGTGGATAAGTTTTCTTTTACACCCATAGCAACCATGATGAACATATAACTCGAAGAACCTATATTTGCAACCCAAAGGTCGTTATCTGTAATTGGAAGGTCATATCTGTATGATTCAGATACACAATGAATAGTCACAGGCAAAGTATGTATAGCATTCGTGTCATATAACTCCATTAAACTTTTATCATTATAATTTAGTTTATCATATAAGCAATAAATCAGTATACATATTCAAGTGTAATTCTTCATGTATAATTCCATTTTTCTTCTGATTGTTTATGCTTGGATTCTGTTCTAGGATTTTTTTTAAGTAATTACTCCAGAGATACTTTTGAGTTTTGAATTTGTGATAATATCACGTGTTATATTAATTATAAATTGAATCGTTTTTAATTTTTGTTTTGTGATAATATCATGTGTTATATTAATTATAAATTTAATCGTTTTTAATTTTTATTTTATAATAATAATATTTTAAAGAATTAATATTGTAAATATAGTCAGTGTCACAGTTAAGGAAATATAATCAAATATACTACATTCTCTCTTTCATTCTCGTAACCATCAAAATCAGAACTTCCAAAGTTCATCACAGAAATCTATTCAGAAATCCAAAAGATTCCTTACAAATCAAAATTCTCTATCAATACCCTTTCCATCTCTATTAAAAAAAACGATAATTTCTCTTTCATCCTCTTTTCTTCTTTCCCCTCTTCAAGAAACTTTGTAGTTTTTCAAAAGCTTACCGTTTCATCTCTTATTTTTTCTTTTTTCTACTTAAACGATTGAACCGTTTCGTCTCTCTCCTTTTCTTCCATCTATTGAGCTTCTCATTCTCTCAACCGATTATCGTACCTGTATTTGTTTTTGATGGAGATATTTGTCATTTTTTTTTGCATCATTCTATTTTTCAGATTGTGTTTAAAAAAGACAAATGATTCTTTGAAACAATCAATGAAAAAAAGAAAGGAAAAGAGACAAATTCGACACAGGTGTCGTTGAGATCGTTCGTCCAACAAAAAAATCAAAGAAATTTGAAAAAAGTTTTGGTTTAACTGCGGGTGGTGGTTTTGTTGCTCCTCTGGTAAGGATTTTCGTTTTCGCTTTGTGTTGTAAACGTTTGTGAACGTTTAGTAATTTCATTGTTATTGTTTTTGTTGAAGTAAATTTAGTTAATGATATGTGTGTTAGTTTTGTGAATTTATGTGATCTACAATTTTTTTAGTCTGACATGAGTTATATTAATATTCTTAAATATTGTGTTTGCCAATTTAAATCTGTAATGTGAACTTGTTTCAAATCAACAGATAATTACTTATATTATATTTTATCATCTTTTTATCGCAATAAATGAATTGTGGACTGTGAACTTTAGTGAATTGTCAATTGTTGAAATTGAAATTTGTTATAGATTGTCATGTGAATTTTTGTGAACATCTTGTTAACTTTTGAAAACTATATTGAATGATAAACTTATTATAACTTTGTGAAACTTACAATTGAAAATTGTCATGTGAACCATTGTGAATTTGATAAGATGCATTGTAACGTCCTGGAATTAATTACAATGAAAATAAACGAAAAACATACTTAAACGGAGTCGAATCGAATGAAAACGGAAGAAAATTGACCAAAAACAGTGCTGAAGCACGACCTCGTGCTCGTGCCAAAAACTTGCCTCGTGCCTAAACCCAGAAAATTTCGGATTAAAAATAAATCAGGAACCGCTTGAAAATGGTAAACACGACCTGAGGAACGGGTCGTGCCTCAGGCCGTGTCGGTACTGTTTGTACTTAAAACAACTCTGTTTCATTTCGGGTCAATTTCAAACCCGCACCAAATTCTCCCAACTTCAACCTAAGACCTCAAAATCATCAGAAAATGGTTCCAGGAGGTGTAAAACATAGTATTTCTTGCTAAAAT
>CANYCX010357019.1:0-20400 GCA_948193385.1 Breynia disticha f. nivosa | reverse complement strand
TTCTTGATTTGACCGTTTTGCCCCCGACTTAATACGTTGCTTCCTTTTAACATTTTCTCTCTCCCGGTCCACTTGACCTAACCCGATTTTATTTCTTAACACCTTCTACACATTTCCATCATTTTATAATTAATTATAATTTGCAAAAATTTATTCGCATATTTACTGAAATAATTTATAATTTCATAAAAATTCTTAAAAATGGAGGGCGTTACAAAAAGAGTTGTATGCTAAGTTCAGCAAATGCGAGTTCTGGATGTCTGAGGTTATCTTTCTAGGACATGTGATTTCAGCAGAGGGAGTCAAATTGGATCCTAGCAAGGTAAAGCCAGTTCAGGAGTGGGAAGCTTCGAAGAATGTATAAGAGGTACGAAGTTTTCTGGGTTTAACTGGTTATTATCATAGATTTATCGAGGATTTTTCAAGGATAGCTAGAACTATGACATCTTTATTGAGAAAGAATACTCTATTCATCTGGAATGACAAGTGCGAAGAAAGTTTTTGCGAGTTAAAGAAAGGATTGGTTGAAGCTCCAATTCTGATGTTACCTTCTCAGGGAGGTGGATTTGTTGTGTATACAGATGCTTCTGGAGCTGGGCTAGGTGGAGTATTAATGTAGCATAACAAAGTTATTGCATATACTTCACGTCATTTGAGACTACATGAGACTAACTACCCGATGCACGATCTGGAGTTAGCTGCAATCATTCAAGCTTTGAAAGTTTGGCGTCATTATTTATACAGAGAGGCTTTTCAAAAGTTCAGTAATCATAAGAGTCTCAAGAATGTTATGACACAACGAGAATTGAACCTTCGATAGAGGCAGTGGATTGAGTTGTTGAAAGATTATGACTGCACGATTGAGTATCATCCTGGAATGGCAAATGTAGTTGCTGATGCCTTGAGAACAAAAGAAAAAGGAGATGATGATTTAGTTACTTATAGAGCAGAGTCGTTGTTTGGTTTACGATAGATGTGGGTGTAGTTGGATTTGATTGAGGATCAGATGTTAGCCAATGTTAGAGTTCGACCAAAGATGCGAGATTTGATTACAGAGCGTCAGAATGAAGATGAGCATCTGATGCAGATTAAGAAGAAAGTTGAGCAAGGAATGTAACTACTTTACACCACCTTAATGATAATGGTGTACTGTATTACGGGATAGACTGTGCGTTCCAGATATTGCAGAGTTGAAAAAGGTCTTGATGATAGAGGCGCATTCTTCACCATTATGAGTTCATCCTAGCAGTACTAAGATGTACCAAGATTTGAGAGAGTTGTACTAGTGGGTACATATGAAGAGGGATATAGCGAATTTGTTGCGAGATGTCTTCCTTGTCAATAAATTAAGGCAGAACATCAAACACCAGTCGGGAAACTAAGACCACTTGAGATTCTTGAATGGAAGTGGGAGAAAATCACCATGGATTTTATTATCGGTTTACCAAGGATGTTTCGACATCATGAGGCTATCTGGGTTATTGTTGACAGACTGATAAAATCAGCTCATTTCTTAGCTATCAAACAGGAGGATACGTTGGATAATCTGTTGGTTTATATGTTACCCGGATTGTCAGGTTACATGTTTTTCCTACTTCCATTATGTCTGATCGTGATCCTAGGTTTACATCACAATTCTTTCAGAGTTTGCAGGATGTGATGGGTACTTGTTTAAGGTTTAGTACAGATTTTCATCCGCAGATAGATGGTCAGTCTGAAAGGATGATTCAAACAGTTGAGGATATGTTGAGAGCATGTATTCTGGAGTTTAGAGGTAGTTCGGATGATCATTTACCTTTGGTTAAGTTTGTATACAATAATAGTTATCATTCTAATATCGGGATGGCACCTTACGTGCATTATACAGGAGACGGTGCAAGAGTCCAGTTTACTGGGATGTTGAGGGTTTACGACAGATTGCGGAGCCAGAGTTAGGTCAAGAAACCCTGGATAAAGTGAATATTGTGAAAATATGTATGCAAGTAGCTTAGGATTATCAGAAGAGCTACTATGATTGACATCATAGAGAGATAGAGTATACATCGGTGATAGGATTTTCTTACGAGTTTCACTCTGCAGAGGTGTTATTCGATTTGGGAAACGTGGAAAGTTGAGTCCTAGGTATATCAGACTATGTGAGCTTATCGAGAGATTGTGACCATTGGTACATAGACTGAGGTTACCAGCAGAGTTGTCCCAATTACATGATGTGTTTCATATTTCTATGTTAAGACGGTACCAATATGATTCTAGCAACGTGTTGAGTACTCCAGAGTTAGAGATATCTGAGGAGCTGACTTATCAGGAGAAGCCTATTGAGATATTAGACAGACAGGTGAGACAGTTGAGGAATCGTGAGATTCTGATGGTTTTTGTGAAATGGAGTTATCATTCACCAAAACAAGCGACTTGGGAGGTTGAGTCAGATATAAGACGACAATATTCATATCTGTTTCTAAGCTCGATAGCAGAGCATTGAGGTATGTTTTGATTCTGGAAATGATTCTGATATTCAGTGTTAAGAATAGTTGCTTTTATTGATAACTTGATTGGTTTTACTTCGGATTAGATTTGGTTTAAATTTTGGGGATGAATTTTTCTAAGAGGGGGAGAATTGTAACGTCACAAAATTTATTTTGTGGAAATTATTATTGAAATGATGAAAAATAAATGATTAAATTAAGGAGATATGCTGGAAATCAGAGAAGTACGCATAGTGGGCACGACCACGTGTACTTTGCCATCCACCACGCGTTCTCTACTGTTTTCTGGAAAAAGAGATAAAGCTTGCTCGATTGCCCGAACATTCAAGAACTTAACAAATATACTTCAGAGAAAACGTGAGAGAAGGGAAAAGAACTAAGATTTGTGAGTTCAAGAGATTAATTTAGCAAGAAAAACTTTGATTCTTGCAAGAAATCCATCCAAGCAAGTTGACAAGGTAAGTAAGGTTGATAGTTGGTTTATGAATTTAGGTAGGTTTATGCTTGAATTCTTATAATTGGATGGATTTTGACTGAATTGATGCTGAAATCCTTATGTTTAAGTGTGAGAAACTTGAATATAACCATGAAAATGATTTAGGATATGTGAATTAGTGAATGGATGAAATTAAGGAAGATTAGGTTTATTAAGGAAATGTTGACATATGGTTGATTTAAGGTTTTTAAATGATGCTTTGATGATTCTAAGGTTAGAATCAATGTGTTAATGGTTAGTTAATGAATTTTATATGATTAATTTCATACATGAAGATCTGTATGACGATTGAGGGGGGATTGATTCGGTGTTGACATTGTTAATTTTACTTATATTCAGAGGTAAGTGTTCTTATGCTTACTAATTTGATTCGTAAGATTATCCATAAGTAAGAATGTAGATTTTCTTTAGGCCAATATATTGACATACATGAAAGCCTATAATGTTGTGGTTGAGATTGCTAGATATAGATGAATCATATGGAAAATGAAATGTGTTGGTTGACTTAGAGTTGATTTCATCTATTCTAGTAGATTGAATATGAATATATGATATTGATTCAAAGTGAAAGTTTCATGTAAGGCTTGGATTGGTTTTCTTGTCTTGTTGATTAATGATATGAATGAAAATGATATGTTTATGACCATATATTCTAGCTACATATGATTTACAAATAAATGCCTTGGATTGGTTTTCTTGTCTTTTTGATTAAGTTGAATATGAGTAAACATGTATTTGTTTATATGGATATATTATTGACAATTGGTTAATTTGTTATGGATATCTTATACCTGTGTGGTATGTTCTCTATATGAGAGTTCTTGATATGCTTTCTTTGTTCTATTGTTGTGTGCTTAGAATGGTATACTAGAAAGCATGATACATATGATTCAGTGTGGTATTTGAGATGCTCTGTGTGAGCTATGTTGTGTGCTGATACGAATGTCATTCCTATGCTATGTGGTGATATGATACAAGTGACATTCATACATTCACATATTGTATAAGCATTTGTGCGACACGAGCTTGTGTGGCTATATTCCTGTGTGGATTATCTTGTGTGGATAATGACTCGCTTTGTATTGTCTGTATTTATAAGTTTTATGCTCAGAGTTGTGTGTTCAGGCTGTGTGCCATTCCTCTATTGTGTGTGATAGAGGATTTCCACTATTGTGTGCTTTGGTGGACAATAACCATGGTCATTCTGTGTGGAATTGCATTAGCATTTCATTTCATACATTTACATTTTTATATGTATGAATGATATGATTAATCCTGTATGGATGATTATTTTATGTAAATATGATTTGTGTGATCATTCCTGTGTGGATAATTGAGCATGTGTGGTTCGTGTTTGCTGTGTGCTATCCTGTGTGGATGTTAGATTGATCTGTGTGATTTTAATGTTGTTGTGAGCAATATTGATAGATCTAAACGATCTAAAGATTGTTATGTACTGAAGTAAGATTATAAACCTGTGTGGTTAGAATTCTGTGTGACTTGATTGATTATGACTTGTATTGGCATAATCGGGTGCCATAAGGGGAAAATAGATAGGCACGTCCTCGTGCGGATTTATATTTTTCCCTGTACATCATTTTATCTAAATGAATATAAGAATACTTACTGAGTATATTTTATACTCACCCCCCGTGTTTGTTTAAATGATATGCAGATCGTAGGTAGCTGCTATTGCTGGACAGTGACAGAGGTTATCAGAGTTGCAGAGCTTTACGTCAGAGGTCTAGCTCCAGAGTTTACTTTTGATTTTTGTTTTGTACTTTTGTTGTAAATATATGTATATGTACACGCAGCTTTGAGTTTGAGTGTTTTTCAAACAATTTTGCTTCCACTAGTGTTTTATTTTGAAAACTAAACAGTTTGGCCCAGTTGATTTAATAAAGAGCGCATATATATTTTCTCTCTCCTCATTTAAAAGATTTGATTTTCGATATCATTTCTTTATTTATATTGTTTATCTGAGAAAATGGATTCAAAAAAGACTAAGTTTAGAAAAGTAAACATGCAATCATGGGCTAATGAACCTACAACTAGGCCTATACTATTACGTAGTATAATCTTCGGGCTTTAAGTCCATCTCCAAATGGGCTCTCCATCCTTCCTTGTTGGGTTGGGCCTCCACTTTATATTAATTATATACTAAGAACCTAATCTAAGAAAATAGGCTCAGCAAGCCTTTACAAATCATTTAATAAAATAGATTCATAAGACATTTACAACAAAAAAAACAGGCCATGAATGCACCATGTAAACCATTCAACAAAAAAAATTTCCTAACACCCATTTAGGCCTAAGGCCCACATGCTCAAATAAGATGAAATGCAACCCTAAACATGGAAAAATTGATTTTAAGTTTTTAAGCCCAAACCATTAAGAGAAATTGTGGCTTGGGGATCCTTGAGTTTAAACCCAGTGATGGGCTTGGGCCAAGCCCAATATCATTCATTGAATGAATGCACTCAAGCCACAAGACAAGCACTAATTTATTTTATGCCAAAATAACATTGATTCAATCTTCTCTTTTACCAATTTTACACATATATCAAGATAGGTGTAAAAATCTATATGAATGCATTTAAGTACAAAAATACTTAAAATAAAGTTCCTACACAAAATTCCATGCTGCCCATAACTAATTTAGTCTCTAAATTTATCATAAAATTCATTTTGGGTCTTTAAGAATTAAACTAGTCCATCTAAGCCATTAATTCTCTTTCTAAGGCACCTAGTTTAGGGTTTTTGTGATTAGGCCACCAATTGAACATTATGAACAGTAAAATTATTCATCAAAATCATATGTAACATTTATTTCAGTCCCTCCTACAAAATTAACACACAGATCAATGAAAAGAGTTTACTAAAAAGTTAACCGAATCACCTTGTTTTTTGTCAATCGGATGAGAAACTCTTGAAACCAATGAAACCACTATGATTAAGTCATATGATCAGCCCCTTGATCTAGAATCTTCTTGGAGAAATTCAGAAAGAATCAAAATCTTGATTCTTCCATGGTAGCTCATGATAATGAAAGAAAAGAAGAGAGGAGGAGAACCAAAGTGGACAGCTAGGGTTAGGCTTTAAAGAAAGAAGTTCGTTTTTTAAAAATCTACTTAACCAACAATCCTAAATAAATTAGGATTATGTTAAGAGTTTAATTTTGAATAAAAATTCCTAATTTTTCTCTCTCTTCCTGTGGATAAAATAAGGTTAAAAGAAAAGTTCTTTTATCTTATCTAGCCTTGTCTTAATTTAAGACAAGCTTTCCTTGTTTTATCCACTTATCAATCTTTAATGTATTAATTTAAGACAACATATCCTCTTGGATAATCTTTTCCCTAAAAGCATAAAAGGCTACCAAATTTATGTTTTTATCCATATTGGGCTTAATTACCAAAATTGACCCAAATGCCCGACTCGGACCGACAGTCAAATTTCGACACAAGGTGAAATTCCAAAATTAACACTCTAGGTTTTTTTTGTCCGCGTGTGATCTCTAGGACTATTTAATAATGAAAATAAATTAATTAATTCATAAATCATAGGCGGTCTCTAGTAAGACATTATGACCATCCAAAATTAAATAGCTGACGAGCAGTGTCAATAATCCTACTGCAGTTCAAATTCATCACTTGACCTTTGATATCATGATTAGCATAAAACATGTACCAAATATTCTTATTTATTGCTAAATCATTTTCTTGATCTCTATGACAAAATTGATAAGTCCGAATGAATGACCTAATCTTTCCATTCAGATGTAGCCACACTCTTCCCAATGTTGTCTATCAAGCGGCCGATGATATATTCTCTCATTTTTTTATGAGGGTCAGTCCATTCACTTCACCCTTGCTCTTACTTGTAATTTTTAGCATACCTAATCATACCCATACTTGTCAACCTTTTACGGTCACGCTAAGCGTACGTCAAAGTACACTAAAAATCCTAATAAAAGATAGTCATTTTTCAGTCTAAGGATAGATATTTGACATTGCAAATAGTGATTGCTCTCCAAATACAATGACCTACAATGTATCTATGAACTCTGTTAAATATCCCATATCTATGAACCGTATAACATGATCACCTACAAAGTGCATACTAGTCTTAATTCATTTCCATTCCCATGGAAACAAATGACAAGGGATATTTAGAATGTTAATCTCACAACTTCCAGGTTGTACTAACAAGGTTCTCAACCTTGATACCTCAAGTGCTTAATTAAAATTCTTGGAAAGTTTTATTAGACACATACCACAGGTCAATAATAAAAGATTACAAATAATATATTAGGCTAGGGCTTACACTAACAGTTATCATATCAAACTTGTAATAATAAAGAAAAGGGAAATGACTTTAAATGCATGAGCTTGAATAAACGAGTGTGATGGGCCTTAGAGTTATGTTGTGGTTTTGAGAATATGCACTCACTGAGTTTTAATACTCAGTTTGTTTTTCCTTGTTATTGTGCCATATGTGCAGGTTGAGAGGATTTCCACATGCGAGGTCGGTGGGACACTATAACAGAATTTATTGCTTTTTAATGATGCATTTACTTTACACACTCCACAAGAACATTTCATCTAGTCTTAGGCTTTTTTACTTAATTATAGGTAATTTTATTTTTGAGCTAGCTTCATGTTAGGGCAATATCAACCTCCTATAGTCACTTTAAAAATCGTGAAAAATTTATACAGTTCTTTCTTAATCAAAATTAAATAGGAAATTAATTTTTGGAGTTATAGATTGGAATTTGAAGTAGGAGATGGATTGTATTGAAAATAAAAGGGGAAACTGGAGAAGAAAAAAGGAGAAGTATACAAAATTAAACAGGGAGCTAAGAGAGGGGAGAATCGAGAGATAGTTAGAATGATAAAGCAGTGAAGTTTCAAGAAAAAGAGAGATTTAGTATAGAATTGAGCTGAAAAATCGATTACTATAATCGATACAGAAATCTACGAAGGAAACAATAAGAATTATGAAGTTATATAGAATTTATTGTGAATCTAGCTTAGAGTTAGAAATTGTTGATAATTGATGAAAATAGGAAATTGATAGAATTAAAATAGGAGCATTCATATTAATATATTGTTTACAATGAGTTTTATAAAGAATTTTTTATAAGATCATATAGGAAAAAAGATAGGCAAGCAAGGCAAGATCGCAGCTCGTACAATGTTGAGTATTTCAGCTAGCAAGTGAGTAGTCTGACTCACTTTAAATATGATTTAATATGAAATTTAAATACGTGATAGTAAATGATTATTTAATATTATATATGACTACGATTGAATGATGAAAGTGAAATCAAAAGCAACAGGTAAGCATATATATGAAATGATTCGTACAGGTACATTATATATGAATTAAAATGAGAAGCGGTTTATGAAATATAAATGGAATTGTGAACAAGTACATTTATAATATTTTAGCAATCATTCACATTATTATATGTTGCATGAATCAATATACGATTATTGTTGACATTATTAGTGTTGATATGATTGGTGAAGACTGATGGGATTGGTGGTGATAATATGATCTATCATACTGCAGAGGAAGTATATTATTGTAGAGGAAGTAAATTATCGTAGATGAAGTATACATAGAGACATATTGTTATTTGTCACACATTGTATGTTGATAAATAACAAATTTTACGATTACGGTTGTTTCAATCACAGTTAAATTAAAATAAATGAATATAAAATTACAGTTATATGTCTAAAGATAATTAATAAAAAAATATGAAAATGAATTTGTCTATTTGAGCTGTAAATTATTGATTATTCAATTATTACTCACTAAGCTCGCATCTCGTAGAATCAATGTTCGTACATTTTATTTTTCAAGATCAGTTAGATAACCAGCATTGATTCAGATATCCACAAGTGGGTCAGCTCCTGCTACACAACATCTCTCTGACCACATGACATGTTTGTATATAGATAGATTGTAGGTTTGTTGATGGATATGACTGTTGTTAGCGTAGGTTGTGTTGTTCATTGATTTTGGATGTTTGTACAGGTTGAATTCCATGTTGATATTGATATTATGATATACATGTGTGAGAGGTTATATTGTTGATTGTGTTTGATTGTAGGATTGTTTATAATTTGATATTGAGTATATTTCAGGTTACAGCAGAGTCACACAAACTGTAGTTAATTGTTATAGGCATTGTGTTGAACAAAACAGAGGATTAGATCAACACAAGGCCAAGCCCATGGTTGAGTTGACTAACACGATCTGTGTTCTGACTGTATATTATATTGTGTTGTAAACTATTTACAAGAAAGGTTATACATGTTTAATATGTATATACAAAAAGATGAGTGCGATTGTCAAAAATACAGATTAGCAATAAAAAGTTTTAAATTATTTGTTAATTAATGAGTATATGAATAGTAATTATACGTTAACATGATAATAAGATTAGGATGTTTTACATAAGGACTTTCCCAAATTAGTATTCTAAGAGGCAATTTGTTGATCAAATATATATCCATTGACAAGCAGTCTCTCTAAAATCAAATCTCTTTGGCAATCTTGATTGTATCATTAAACTTCTGGCAATAGCTAACAAATGGCAATGCTTACGTTCGACGATTCTGTTCTATTGTGGAGTGTAGGGACAAGTTCTTTGATGGGTAATTCTAAGGTTTCCAAAAAGCTGGTTACAATACTGATTTTCAAATTCAGTACCATTTTCTGAATGAATGTATTTTATAATTTTGTTAAAATGAGTTTTGATCTTTGAGAATAAATGGCTAAGTGTGTGGCAGACTTCATGTTTATGTTTGTTAAAAAAAGTCATACAGAACGTGAATAGTCATCCACTATTGTAAGCATGTAATGTTCACTGATAATGATTTTTCTTTGTAAGGGCCCCATAAATCAAAATGCAACAACTAAAAAATTTAGATAATGTACAATTAATAGATGGAAATGACAAGCTATACATCTTTGCTTTAATACAAACTTCATATTTTATTGGATACACTACTTTATTCTTTATCTCAAAAGGTAAATGCTTTAAACTTCAAATGATTGATGACCTAAATGAACATACCAATCTATTAATGTTTTATTACAATCCACAAACTATACTACATTTACTAACACTTTATTCTCCAATATTACAGTATTATTGTCTATATCTTGATCTAAGAAATACAAATTGCCTTCAACTTTTCCTTTTCAAATGATGCACTTTTTCTGTTGGTCCTGCAACCAACATTTGGTGTTAGTAAATAGAAATATAACATTTGCTTAAGTTATGAGTTTTCAAATCTATATCAGATTATGTTTTGGATGAGGAGCAAATAGAACATGAGAAAGGGTAAGTACATGGCTGATTATGATACATCTTGTATAATGAACAAGTTTGTTAGAACCATCCTGCAAGAAAAGAGACACTAGAAAATCAATGGCTTAAGAGATTTGAGCAGACCTTTATCACAGCTCAAATGATTGGTAGCCCTAGTATCAAGAATCCAACAACTATGATAAGTAGAGTATACAATGTTTAGAGTACTTGCATATTCTCTTGTGTGTATCAAATTCACATGCTATTGTTTCACATCATAATCAACTACCTTATTCATGCCTTTTAATGCCCTCGCGATTTCCTACTTGATCAAACTGGATAATTTAAAACCGATCTTAGGCAACTGCATTCCATTATCAACATGCTCAATATTAATATAGTTAATTGGATTATCAGTAACATATACAGCGAGATGTTGAACTTGTTTCTGCCCTTTCCTTCTTCCTTTCCACCACTCAGGATATTCGATTAATTTGAAGCATTGATCCTTTGTGTGGTTAGATTCCTTGCAATAGGTGCAATATGTATTTCCTTTAGTCACATCTCTTTTTTTTTTAGATTTTATCCATTAGATCCAGAATATGCTAGATGCATGCTTTGTTCTATAGAATGTATGAAATGCACACTATTATTGCACTATTTTTTCACTCTAAGGACCATGGAGAATACTCTATCGACATTAGGAATAGGTTGTAACAGGAGCATTTGATCCCTAATTGAATCATAAATGTCATGTAATCCCATGAAGAATTAGATCAATTGAGTTCTAGTCTCAAATGTAGCAATCTAATGCGCAATACCATATGCACACATAGTTATTAGTTTCAAGATTTGATACTCCTTCCTTAACTTCTTTAGTGAAGTATAGTACATCATAATAGATAATGTATTTTTTGCGTCATACACAAATCTCGTGCTACACCTTGTATGTCATTAAGGCATTCGATTCTTTAAATTGCTCCTATGGATCTTGTAATAGGGAAAATGATGTGTTAGCATTGACCGGTGTCTAGTAACCGCACTAGATCGGTGTAGTTTTACCGCGGAAGTATGCCTCCCGGGATCAAATCTCTCGAGGAACGTCGTATTTAAATTGATTTGGCGCTAGCAATAAAATAAAGGAAAGCAATAAACATGAATTGGAATTTGGGGTTTTTGATTTGAACAAGGAAATGTAAAAATAAGAACTAAAATAAATACTTAACAATGGACTAAAAATGTGAGTTTTCCTAGATTTCAATAGAGAATACACTTGGTTATTTAATGACTTGAGGTTAATGACGGTGTTCTGGCGTATCCTCAATTAAGAGTCCCTTTTGGGATGCTCAAAATTACGTCCTTAAACCAAGCAAGTGTTATACTTTCGTGATACACTAAACTAAGCAAGGCAATAGTCACCTAGGCATTTCATCAAACACATCAAGGTCATTTGGTTTATTTCTATCGAAACAAGCCCTAACTCTATTTGATTTAGCCTTCCTAAACCTAGGCTTTCGCAAATCCAGAATAGGATTACTAGTAACGAATAATTAACAAGCAAATTCAATTAATTATTCTTTAAGTGCTACTGATTAACTGATATCTATGAATATCTAATCCTAGACAAAACTAGGGATTTTTCGAGATAGATTCCATCAATGGTTTAGCCTCCCTAAACCTTGGCTTTCGTAATTCCGGCATAGGGCTGCTAACAACAATCAACTAGAATTGCCCATTAAACCATTTGTTCGTTAAGCTCAATCAAATAAACATTCATTCAAGGAAAGATAAATAATTCAAGCAATAAAAACCTCAATGTATCTATAAGTAAACCAAGTATTAAACTCTATTTACATCCAAGAAAAAACCATAAAAACCTAGCCTAACATGGCTAGGTAAAAATCTAACAAAAGGAAAATAAAAAGGAAAGAAAAGAAGGAAGCCTTTGTTCCAAGCTCTTGTTCTTACTTCAAGGGTGGCCAAAGACCCCTAAAATGACCTACACAAACCCTATTTATAAGCCTTCATTCAGCCCTTATGAAGTGTCAAGAATGGCCCCACTTAAACCACTCAAAATAAGAACATTTTGGACCATATTTGGTGAGTCACGTTTGCCATAATCAGACCCTCATTCGTGACTCAAATGAGTCACGTTCTTGACTCGTGTTCTGCCCAAAATTTGCAATCCAAGAAAATGAGTTCGTTTGAGTCTGTTTGTGTTTATTTGTGTCTATTTGTGTCCTGAATTTATGATAATGGTGAGTCACGTTCATTGAATGAGAGTCACGTTCGTGGTAAAATGAATCACGTTTGTGACTCGTTTTCTGCCCAAAATTGCAAGCCAAGAAAATGAGTCTATTTGTGTCTATTTGAGTCCTGCATTCGTGATCATGGTGAGTCACGTTTGTGACTCACCTTCTGGGCACATATTTGCTTCATGGAATGAGAGTCACATTCTTGGTAAATTGAATCACGTTCGTGACTCGTATTCTGCCCAAAATTGCAAGCCAAGCAAATGAGTCTGTTTGAGTCTAATTGTGTCCAGAGACCTCAAAACACTTATCATTTGCACCACACTTCTTGGCTTGTCTTGGCATGATCAAATTGTCTATTTTGGCCATGAATTAAGCTCCGATTCAAGATCGTGACTCATGCGTTTATGCCTTTAAAATGGCCCCGCTCGATTTGTCTTCTTTTTCCATCAAATCATGACAAAATCTTCACGTTCCTTAATCGCGCCTAGATAAAACCAAAATGAGCATAAGCTTATAAAATCACATGGTTTATCTTCTAAAATAACATGAAAATCAACTAGAAATAAGTGGAATAAATGTGCATATTTAGTCTTATCAAGAGTCCCTTACAATAATAATTCCATATTCAAGTGGTCTTCTTTATTATTTTATTATCTCATATAGAATCACAAAGATTGTTTTTTGACCAATCCATTGCTATAAAATAAAAGATTAATTATAGTGTGTACCGTTTTTACTTTTTTATTACAGATTTTTTGTTTTTTCTTTTAAATTTTAAAGTGTGATTTTTAATTTCATTTCATCTCTTCTTTATATAAGTTATATAATTAACTCCTCTCTCTCTCTCTCTCTCTCTTCCTCCTTTTTTTCTATTTTTCACTGTAACCTCTCACCCACTCTCTCTTCTTCACTTCTTTACTTTTCTTATTTTTTACTACCTAAAGACAACTCCCAATAACCTAAAGTCTCTTCTCTTTTTAATGAAACATTTTTTTTCTTTTTACTTTTCTTCATTTTTGCTACCTAAAGAACTGTTTTTGGGTTTTTGTGTTGCATGTTGGTGGATTGGGATGGTTGTGTACTATTTAGTGAAGGTAGAGGCTAAAAGTTGTTAATGGATTGTTGAGTTAATTTTAGTTTATTGTAGGGGCATTGGGAGAGGTTTGTAAGATTGCGGTGTCAAAAATTTTGAGTTGGTGTTATGAATTTATAAAACTGAATGTAAAGATCAAATTTATGCTTGTTATCAATGAAAAGTAATAAGAAGTTACAAAGGAAGAAGAAATATCATACAGATGTAAATAAAGAAATTAAAGTACAAAAAAAGTTAATTTTTACATACTTTGTAATTAAATAATGCAATGTGGGTATAAATGTAATCAGCCTTAAAATTAAAGCAGTATTATCTGGTGTTCAGGTTTCTTTCATTTAAAAAATAGAGCTATAGAATCAATGCTTAGTGCCTTGTTGATCTTTATTTTTCTACTCTCCACTTCTATATATATTTTAAAGCTTCTAACACTAAGAAACAAAAATTTTTCACCATCACCACTTATGTTACCAATAATTGGAAACGTACACCAGTTAGGTCCACTTCCTCATAAGTCCTTGCAAGCTCTATCTGCCAAATATGGCCCTCTAATGCTCCTGCATTTGGGAAAGGTTCTAACACTCATCGTTTCATCTTTCGAGGAAATTAAAAAGATCACCAAGGCTAATCAGGATGTTATATTTGTTGGAAAATAAAGAAGAGGAAGGAAAGTGGGCTTGTCCCACATGGAAGAAAAATAAGGAGGAAGAGAAGTATATATGTAGGAAGGTGAGGACCTTGAACAAGCCAATTAGTTTTGCTCAAGTTGGTATTCACACACTTCTACATATTGCACTTTGGTTCTCTAAAGTTTGATAACGAATCAACACCCCCTACTATGACCCCATCACGCAGACTAGAGAATTCTCCAAAACTTGTGAAAGGTTCCAACACTTATTGTTGACTCTTGTTTGAGCTATGCCTACAAATATACCAATAATTACAAGTCTGATAGAAAAGATATTGTAAAGATTCTCTTGAGTCTTCAAAAGAAAGGCATGCTTGGTATGGATTCGACTCAAAATAATCTTAAAGCAATATTAATGGTTCGTAACATTTGTTCTTTTTGTTTATTCTTGGTATGGATTTGACTCAAAACAACTAGCTCATTCATGATTTGATTTTTCAATCTATGTCAGGACATGTTTGTTAAAGGAAGTGATACAAGGTCAGTGAATAGGCAATGACTGAACTTGTAAAAAATCCTAGCAAAATGAAGAAGGTTTAGCAGGAAGTGAGAAGAATTGTAGGACTCAAATCAAAGATGATTGAAGCTGAAATCAATAAAATGAGTTACTTAAAATGTGTTTTAAAATAGACTCTAAGGTTTCATGCACCAGCCATGATTATTAGAGAAACATCTACAAATTCCAAAGTATAAGCTACGATATTCCTGCTAAGACAAAAGTACTCATCAATACATGGGCAGTCCAGAGAGATCCTAGAGTTTAGGAGAATACCTGAGAAATTTACAGACAAGTCAGTTGATTTTAAGGATAAGAATGGTAAGTTCATTCCATTAAGAGTGTGTTTGGGAATGACATTTGCAATAAAAGGAGTAGAATATGGGATGGGAAATCTGTTATATTGGTTTCAATGGAGTGCACCAAATGGTGAAGAATTGGACATGAGCGAAGTTAGTTCATTTGTTGTTTATGAAAATATGCCTCTTTTTCTTCTTCCAACATTGTACTCTCCATGAATTGATAAAAATGTGAGAAAAAATATATTTAAAGCCTAGTTGCATGTTAAGATTTGTAGATCATAATTTTTTTTAAGTTTTAGAGGAGAGATTGTAAAAAAACAGTGTTTTGTCATATTATATTAGGTGGGATAAGGTTTAATTTTGGGTATAACATTTTGTTTAGAGTATAATATTGGATCTGATCTTTTTCATTATCCACTTTGATATATAACGTTTGCATTGTAGCTCAATTTAAGGTCTTTGGTTAATAAAAACATGATAAAGTCTCATCTTTAGTAGCACAGTTGATAATTTATGATGAAACAAAGTTGTTTTTGATAGTTGTTATCCAAAAGGACTGGTTTTTGTCCGTGTGTGACAGAAAAAGAGCGTTTTGGTAAAAAAAAATTGGGCTTGTTTTGGTTGGGTTATTTGGAGAGTTTAATCCTATTATCATAATAAAATGATATTGTTTTGAACTTACGATGTCAAACTTTTCAACGTAACATTCCAATGTATAACTAATGTAATATCATTAGTAATTTGTAAGATTCTATTTATTAATGTACTAATTAACACCTTAATTGAATTGTAATGCAAACATTATGCATTAAATTAGACCCAAACATTAACCATTAAATTAGACCAAAAAAACAAACATAATATTATATTTTAAACAAAATATTAGACCCAAAATTGAATCTTATCCTTATATTAGTTGTTATACAAGTGAGAAATAGAATAAAGATGACAAACTATTTCTTTCTCTCAAAAGTGAAATTCATACCATACTCTTCACTTTGTTTTTCTTTCGGGGATCAGATAGATTCCAATTCTCTTTGTTTTCATTTAGTTCACAGCAAATTGATTCCCCTTTTTAGAAAAAAAAATGAAAAAAAATTATTTGACAAGAAAACTCATGCTAATTTTATAATTAATATTCTTATAATCACATTATTATTATTATCTCATAATTAACATACATATTTTATGGTTTTGTTTGATCTCTACAAATGAATATGAAATCTTTTAAAAAGTAATTTCTTAACAAATATATTGTTTTGAGATATTTTAAAAAGTAATCATTCGACGTCAAAATCGTAAATAGAGGTACAAATCGGTTCGAAACTGAAACTGGATATGGCCGATTCGGGGAATCAGTTCTGGTTTTGAATCGCCGGTTCTAGTTCTGGCGATTCCGTTTTTAGCTCGACGGTTTAGGTTCGATTATTCCTTAAAAACAAATAGAAATGCTAGTTCATGGTTTCATCGTTCATAGAACCAGAACCAGAAATAATCAGTTTAGACGGTTCGATTCCAAAACCAGAGGTTCCAATTTAATTTTTACACTTCTACTCGTAAAGATCCATTCAAAGTTGATTACAAAAGTCAAAGTAAAATAAAAATTTAGATAAAGAAACCTTAATAGATATAAGAGGAATCAATACTTTCTCTTTATGTATTTAACATGAAATTGGCTTCACTCCCCTATAAATAAGGAAACAATTCCATATTGCTCTCACAACTCCAAACTCTCTAGAGAAAGAAAATCCTCCAAATTATTCTACTTCCAAGATTTGTATTTAACTATAGGATTAGAATAAAAATTGTTTTGTTTTGTTTTGTTTGGGCCATATTTTATGTAAGGCCCATATAAAAGATTGCGACAATGGAGAGCCCACAAGCCCGTGGTCCGTTATGTGAAAGTCAAACCGCAGACTTGCTGGATTAATTATGAGATTATTTTGGGACACAAAAGAAGGTTTAATCAGGGAATATTTAATTGGTCAGGAAAGGAAATAAGATCAGTTAGGAGTCTTAATTGATTCTGTTGGCCAAGGAGAATAAAACCATAAATATGAAAGCCACACAAAGGAGGAAATATCGTTCAACATCCACAAAAACAGCAATCACTTTGTTCACAATTGTAACCAGTAACATTTTCATTTTCGCAGCAATTTTCAATTCTGATTGGTTTCGTATTTCTTGTTTCTTTTTATTAATTGTCAAATTGACGATTTGAATCCATTGAGTCAAGGACCCTTGGGAAAAGATCGTCCTAATTTTCTCAAATTGCAATCGTTTCATTTTTATAATTTTAGATTACTTTTGTTCGTTTGGAATAACGTTAAAATTCCTAGCACGCTCATATTTTCTAACTCCGTTTGTACTTGCGTTGCTAGGAACGGACGACGTTTGTCGCCATTTCAATTGAGGCAAAACAATTTTGCACACGGCGGCAGGACATTTTCTGACAACTGTTGAGGATGGTACGAGAAATAGAGAAGTCGATGCCAAGGACGTAGAGGAGACACAAAGCTCCACAATGACGCATATGCCTGCAATAGGGCAGCCCTAGGATCAGGAGTTGAAAAATAGGGCACTGATCATTGAACTGTCAATGGTGATGCAGCAACAGATGGGTTTGGCAACTCAGACGATGACTCAAGCCATAACGCAGTCCCTTACGGACTCAATGGCTCGGTTGATGCAGGATATGGCGCAGATGAAGCAAGATGATCCCAGCCAAAAAGGGTTCCATGAGCATGCTGCTAAAACACACGCGATTGAGGGAGTCCAGGCCCCAAAAAGGCCATATCCCATTGCTCAGCCACAGGGTGCCAATCCTTTGGACACTGAAGGGAAGGTGAAAGCTGGTGCTGGACTAGAGACCAAAGCGGATATGGAGATTGAGGGCAAGGGAAAGCAGGTGGTGACTCCTGTATACCAAGCCTGCATAAAAGAGAAGATGCACCTAAACTCCTGACCCCGCCAAGGGCAAGGCCCGTTGTCCGTGCCCATGGGTACACTGGACCATTGACACAGCTGACATTTTATGAGGGGGATAGCACTCAGTCTGAAAACAGAGGAATCACGACTAAAGGCAATAAACCACGAGTCAGCAGGGTACCCCTAGGGCAGAATTTGACTTTGCTCGCCCACACACTTTACGGTGGAAACATGGGACCAGTGGATGTCAACACTATAAGGGAAGTGGTGCAGGATTTACTAGGTTAGGGGTTTCGTCCAATAGATAGGTTAGAATTCAAAAGGCCGTATCCAGAATACATTGATAGAGAACCATTTCCTACACTACAAAAAAATAGATTTTAGCGACCAACTTTTTGATCGCTAAAACACCAAATTTGGTCGCTAAAAATTTGGTCGCTAAATTTAGCGACTAAACATTGGTCGCTAAAAACGTTGTGGCTAAATTCATTTAGCGACCAAGTGGTCGCTATTTATTGACCACGTGGTCGCTGATTGTTTAGCGACCACGTGGTCGCTAAATCAGCAACCACGTGGACACTAAGCGTATTAGAGACCACGTGGTTGCTAATTTTATTTAGGGATCACGTGGTCGCTAAATAATCAGCGATCACGAGGTCGCTAAATGATCAACATCCACGTGGTCGCTGTTCATTTAGTGACCACGTGGTCATTAAATGATACGTGGTCGCTGATCATTTAGCGACCACGTGGTCACTAAAAATAAATTTTTTTTTATAATATATTTATATTATTTTTTTTAAATTAATTTTCAATTTAAAATTAATTATAAAATTAAATATGAAATTTATATTTAAAATGAGGAATTGGAAAATATTATAAAAAAATCGATAAAATAAAATATATATAAAATCAAAAATATAATATAACATTCGTACATAAATAAATAACAAAATAAAATAAAATATCTAAGAAGGTGGAGGGTGTGGTGGAGGTGGATGAGGGGTCGTCGTCGGCGCGTCGTCAGATGAGGGTGGTCGGTTGGAGAAGAATAGCTGCATCTGACGCTCCATCTGTACAATCTGATCCTGGAGTGTGTCGACCTGAGCCTGCAGATGCTGGTTATTGCGGCCAAGCTTTGCAGAACGCGTGGCGTTTCAGCGAGGATCTGCTATCCTATCGGCAAAAAAATCACCAGCTGCTGTGACGACGCCGAAAACTGACCCACCAGGTTTGACACCGTCTACGGCGCGGAGGTAGGCATCACACTGCTCTAGAAGCTGCTGCTGCCCTTTAACGACAACTGTTGGGACAACTCAGACTGGATGCGTGACTGATTGAACAAATTAATTAAAGTTATAAATAAATAATGTAATATGAATGTAAAATAAATAAAATAATGTGAAAGATAACTTACATGAACCTCCGCTGACCTCTCGTCAACGAACCTGGTCGGATCCCCTCGGTGTGTGTGCGTCCGCACAAAAACATCGTGGGGATAAACTGGTCGTCCAAGCTGCTCCTCCTGAAAATATATGTGATAAAAGAATTGTTACGTATAATATAAAAATTAATTTGAATTAATTATAACAAGTAAACTATATAAAAATTAATTTGAATTAATTGTTACGTACCAGTCTCCGACGATGCTCAGCGTGTGTAATCGACCACAGTGTGCAAGGACGGTCGCGACCTACGATTCGCCTTTTGTTTGCCCGGCCTGGCCTAAGACTCTGGCGTCAACCAGACCGCCATCCACAAGTCCCATGTAGGCGAATTGATCCAAGCTGGTCGTATCTTGTTGCTCCTCGCTCGTTGAATCATGTCGTCGTACCTATGGCCAGCCTGCTTTTCCCACTTCCTCTTGATCTGGGCCTCCGTCAATCCCAGGGTCGCGTCCCAGTGAAAATTGCACTACAATTTGAATTAATTTATTAAATAAAAACTTTAACTTAATAATTAATTTTATAATTAAAATAATATTAATATTTTACCTCCCAAGCTTCAAACCAGTGTTGCTTGCAGGCAGCGCTAGCCTCTTTAAATGTCAAGGCTGACGGATCGGGGGAAGACGTGATGATCCGTGTGGAGTAGTGGCTGATTTGGGTGTGGGGATCCAATCTACACTAATTGAAATAATTATTTAAAACAAATTAATTCATAATAGTGGATTTTTTTAAAATATAAAATAATATTGAATTATTCACCTGTCATTTGGACGAAATGAATGATGGCATCAGGATCGAAACCTCGAGATTGGGAAGGTCGCTCTGAAGGTTGACGAGCAGAAGTAGATGCCTCATGGTCGTGCCGTATAGGTGGAGGGCACGACTGG
>CANYCX010356924.1:0-11984 GCA_948193385.1 Breynia disticha f. nivosa | reverse complement strand
TCACCCCGATTTGTTTACATGATTGTGCAGATCGTAGGTAGCTGCCGGTTACTGGACTACAGAGCTGATCAGAGTTTGTTGAGCTTACGTCAGAGGTCGGGCTCCAGGATTCATTTTTGATATTTTGATTTGTACATGATGTACATTTTTGTATATATACACGCAGGTTTTTAGTTTGAATGTTTTCAAACTATTTTGCTTCCGCTACTGATTTGTTTTACGAATAAACAGGATTGGGCCGAGTTTTATAAAATAGCGTGTATATATCTTTTAATTTCTCTCTCATCTGATTTTAGATTTGATTTCTATATCATTTCTATTATATATATTGTTTATCAAGAAAACAGGTATTTAAAAACAGGTTCCACATATTTCGTTACACATATCTACACCAACATAAGCTTTTTTAGTTTGTTTTGTTGTCGACGACGATATACCACATTTGGATTAATGGGTCGGATTCATTTCCTGTTAACTGTAAATTTTAAGTTATAAACAAATCAATTTATTTATAATCCAAATTTATTTACACTATATTCAAACTTAACTCGTTTAATTTCGTGTCAGATTAGATTATCGTGTTGAATTTTGTTAGGTCAATTAAAATTTAAGATTTCATAAGGTATTTTTTAAAGTGTTAAATTTTTATTTGTATATATATTTCAATAAAAGATATTTTTTTTGGCTTTTTAATTTTAATTTATATAAGAATAAACACTATTATTTATATTTTTAATAAACATAAATATAATATATAAAAAATAAAATAAAAAAATATAAATTATAAATTATATTTTATTTTTACTACTAAAAAATTGAATGTAATCTTTTAACAAAATTTTTATGCATTTCTTCTCTATTTTTTAGTTTATATATTAAAATATTTTAGTGTTTAAATTATGAATAGAATTTTAACGGATTCAAGTCATGTCCTGTTTACTCGTTAAACTAGATTTTTAACGGATTATAAATATGTCAATCTATTTACGGCGCAAATCCATTTACATTTATTCAACTCCGCATAATTATTCTAGGTCTATCAATAACCGACAAAAGTGACATGTTGATAAAAATATATTGGCTAAAAAATATTATTTAAAATTAATATTCTTAAATAAGAAATATTCTAAATGATTAGAAAAAAGAGAAAATTATATATACTACAAAAAAGAAAATTACATATACTACATTCTTTTTAAAAGTCAGTGCACTTTAATAATTATTTATTTAAAAAAATCCATTTTTGTAACTTGGTGTCTCATAAATACTATTACTGTACAAAATAATATTTTAATTAGTTATATAGTAGTTTTTAGAGTGATATTGATTACAATAGATTTGCTTTTAGAATATATCTTTTAATAGTTCATATAACTTCTTTTCTCTCTCTTTCAAAATAAAATTTGAACTTTTTACATTCTTTTATTCTCTCTAAAGGCTTTCCACTCTGATTTCTCTCGGTACATCAAGGTTTGGTGTGAAAGTTTAAATTTATATTAAAGTTTATGGTTTTGTTATATCTTTCGATTTATTTTCTGATGTTCCATTATGTCTTTTCTATTTTTTTGAAAAAGATTGTTATGTTTTATATTTGGAATCACTGTAAAAAATCTTTCTTTTTTATCTTGGTCTGTTAACATTCGTGATGCATGAATATTTATATCTTTTTGTTCATATTTGTTTCTTTGTTTAGTGATATTGTAGTTATTTTTGAAGTTTTTCGTTTCAGTGATGGTTCTTAATTTTTTGAAGCGTTTTGTTTTATGAAACTTGTTCCTTTTTGTACATTATTGTTCATCTGTTGACTAATATTGTAAATATAGTTGTTTAGTTTTCATTTCAGGAACGTTCTTGTTGTGAAGTTTTTTTAATCGATGTAATTTGTTTTTTTTGTTTGTTTTTCAAGATGTTTTCTAAAAAAAGGAAAAGGAGTTAGCAGAAAAAGGAAAGATGTTCCAGATTCATGGAAAAAACAAACAGACATACTTGGTTACTGCTGGAAGTTTAGACATAAATGCTACATTTTTCATTTTAACAAAATAAATTAAAAACAAACTAATAGAAAAAAAATGAACACTAATGAACTTTGTTCATAAAAATGTCTGGATATGAATGATCTTTAATGAACAAAATAAAATAAAAAAGAACTTTGTTCTTCGTGATTTAAACGTGATTTCATGCAATT
Organism: Breynia disticha f. nivosa; assembly: GCA_948193385.1. Taxonomy (NCBI): domain Eukaryota; kingdom Viridiplantae; phylum Streptophyta; class Magnoliopsida; order Malpighiales; family Phyllanthaceae; genus Breynia; species Breynia disticha. The sequence goes on along the minus strand of CANYCX010356924.1, from coordinate 9,799 downwards.
GTTGTATCTTGCGTTATTTTTCATGCCTAACGAAATGACGTAAACATATAGTGTAAAAATAAATGAATTTATTACCAACCAAATGCAGATTTTTCGAACAAAAAAGAATGAATTTGAATACAAATGATTCTTACTTGACGTAATCTTTTATCTTAGTTTGTTTTTTCTGATGTTGTTATAATGGAGTTTGAATGGTTTTTTGTCAATGCTGTTTTTTGCAATGTATAAACTAATTCAATGAGATATCAGAATGTTTGAATTTGATAGTTATGAACATTTGTGAACGTCTCCTTAATTGTAGGAATGAATATGACATTTTTTCAAATCAGATAGCAGTTACACATTTAATTCGGTTCAAATTATGACAATTATTCAAACAAACGGTTGAATGACATTCTTGTTATTGTGATTTTAAAATTGGGCATTTCCATAATTATGCATTGACATTCTAGTATTCCAACAAATGATCGGCATACATGGACATATTTAATTATAGGAATACATAAGTGGCATTCAAATAATTTTCCAAAATGTAATGTTCCAATTTGGTTGGCTTTTAGCCCAACAATTAAAGTCCAACCCATCTCTCGTTGTCCGTGTTTCCATCTAAAGTCTTAACATGTCAACTTTCCATCTCATTCTACATTTCTAATTGCTTGTTCTGTTCGGTGAACAGTGAACACTAAAGAGTAAAATGATGCTATTAAGATCAGCAAGGAATGTGCTAAACCGTCTTGACTATGGCGTTTTAACGCCACATCGAAGATGTCTCTCATCTTTCAGCACAAGAGTGATGGACTTGGCTGGTAAAGATGGAGAACTAAGGGTTTTCATTTTTGCTGGAGAGGTTTCAGGTGACGCCATTGCTTCTCGTCTTATGGCTTCTTTGAAAAAGCTTTGCCCTTTTCCTATTAACTTCTCTGGTATTGGAGGGTAAGTCTTGAAAGGGTTCATTATGCTCTTCTTTCTGCATTTCTCAATATGGTTTTGGCAGACTGTTCTAGTAGTTCTATTGATGAAATGCTTTTATTATTGTGATATTTTGTGATAAAAATGCTGCTTTATGTGAGTTTGATGAATCAAAGTTTGTTTATTTCATTGCTTTCTTCATAAAGATGTAGTCTTTAAGGTTTTTTTTTGGATTATTTCATTGTGTGATTGTTTAAGAAATTTGTGTATTGTTGAGCTTTTGTAAAGATATGCTTTCTTTTTACTTGCATAAGTTTGTGTGGGAATTCTTGTTGAATGGGTTGATGATAGAATTCGATTTTTGTTTTTGGGCTCTTGGTGAAAATGTTTTTTTATGTGTTTTTATAGGTATTTGATGTGTAAAGAAGGGTTGCAGTCTCTGTTTCCTATGGAAGATATTGCTGTAATGGGATTATGGGAGTTGTTGCCGCATTTGAATAAGCTTAGAGTAAGTAGCTTGAAATCTAAAGAAGCCTCTACATGATTCTGTTTTCTGAGATGGAATTGTTTGATGCTAGGTACGGTTGAACGAAACTATCGAAGCTGCTGTTCTGTTTCAACCTCATGTTGTTGTGACTGTGGACTCCAAGGGGCTCTCATTCCGTCTGTTAAAGCGGCTGCGAGGTATCGTAAACATCTGTCTAATAGTCAGTGGAAGCAGTTGTATTTTGCTTATGTGATCAATATCTTGTAGGAAATTGGAAAAATGCTTTTTGCAGCTAGATGCAATAAAGAGGGTTTGGATGCTCCTGTACAATTCCATTATGTAGCTCCATCATTTTGGGCATGGAAAGGTGGTGAAGCAAGACTTAGAGGCCTTGCTAATTTTGTGGATCATATCTTTTGCATACTTCCAAATGAGGAAGAAGTTTGCAAGTTAAATGGACTCGATGCAACCTTTGTCGGCCACCCCGTTTTGGAGGACGTTTTGGAATTTGATTTGGTACAATTTCATCCCGTTGAATTTGATTTGCTGTTTCATATGATTATTCTGTTATTATTGCGACCTACAAATATCTTTCCTTCATATTTGATAACAAACTAATGCATTGGAAGATTATCATGTGTAGGGAAAGAAAGCATTTCCACATCAGTGTAAGATAGAGGGTAACTCTGAAGATTTCCGAAGTAAATATGCAGTGCCTTCAGGTATATAAGGCTGTTTCATATAATATAATAACCTTAAATAATGGTTTTTCCCTTTTCATTTTCCATCTGAATGTACTGAATTGGAGTTGGAAGATTTAGTTATATTTATAGAGCTTCATCGAGGTATCACAATGTAAAGAATTTGTTTCCTAAGTTCAACCTCTTTTACCTGCGGAGCAAATGTTCGACTTTGTTCGATAATATTCCTATACGAGGCTCAAAACACATTCTTTCAAAAGTTATAGTTGTAAACTAATTAATTCTCTCGATGATGCTCTCTTTGAGCTTGAATTTGCCCTTCTTTTAACACTTTGTATTTGAAGGTGCTACAATCGTCTCCTTGCTTCCTGGAAGCAGATTACAGGAGGTCACGAGGTTGCTTTCGATCTTTTCAGACACTATGGAACAGTTAAAAGAATCCTTTCCTGAACTAACGACTGTCATCCATGTAGCACCAAATCAGCACGTGAAGAATTATATTGATGAAGTTGTGCATAAATGGCCGGTGCCCGCTGTATTAGTTCCCGGCGGAGATCCTCATAGCAAGTATAATGCATTGAGCGTAAGTTCCTCTTATCTATCAGCATATCAAATTAATGATCTCTAGTTGGAATTATTCAACTGACCTTAATTGAATATTATGCAGGCAAGTAAAGTTGCATTGTGTGCTTCAGGAACAGTGGCTTTGGACTTGCAACTTGCTCGATTACCATGCGTAGTTGCTTATCGTGCCCATATCTTAACGGCGTGGTTTATACGGCGCAAAGCAAAGATTCCGTACATTTCGCTTCCCAATATACTCCTGGATTCAGCCATTATACCAGAAGCTCTCTTTGAGGCGTGCACACCTTCATATCTGTCAACATTACTTGCGTATGTTCTCATTTCCATCTATTATCACAGTTAAAGATGGTTTATATTCTTTCATTTGCTCATTTATATCATGTTTATGTTTCTTTGCAGCGACCTGATATTGAAAAAGGAGCTACAGGAGGAGCAGATTGCAGCCGCCGAAAAGGTTATCGGACTTCTGTTCCCGCCGAGGAGGATGATCGGCAACTTGCTAGATCAGGATAGAGAATGGAGTTTCCCTAATTACACTCCCAGTTTGATGGCAGCATCGACCATATTGTCTCGTGAGAAATAGCTTATAATTAGTGAAGTCTTAGTACAATAAATCCTACATCATTAACAAATCACATGCTTAAAATCTCTCACATGATTAATATTTGAGCTCTTTGTGAATATGTGTTTATGATACGACACAAATTTAATTTTTGTAATGTTTATACCACGAATATTGACATTTGATAGAAAATAACACGATACGAATGCAAATTCAATTTTTTAATGTTTATACCATAAAATAATGACATTCAATAAAAAACAAGATCATAACACGTTTAAAACGAATTCACATCTCTATCAACAAGTATTGAGCTTCAGATTAGTTATTAATTGCCTGTAGATTAGTTCAAACTCACTCCAGCAACCTACTCAGAGCCATAAAAACACCATTCTTATAATTAGTAAACGACTCTGTCTCTCTAACTCCCTTTAAATCCGTCCTACGTATAAATTTCTAGTACCTTACCAACGCCATTATCACACTTCTTCCATACAATTTTTCACACAGAAAAAGAACATAATGGCAATATCTAGAGGCATGAACTTTGCTCTTCTCTTTAGCCTGATCACAATCATACTCACATGCTCAACGCTGGTTAGAGTGACCGATGCAAATTGTGGTGGCGACATGAGTTCCGATGCCCACCATCGTTGCATGAAGGAAGTTTCCGACGAAGTTGACGATGACGTTGATGAAACCTACAAAGTCGTCGGCAACCATGTGGTAACTGATCCTCATAATAGAAAGTTGACGGAAGAATCTTACATGGCAACATCATTTCCACAAACTTATGGGGCAGAAGAATCACCACAAGATCTTGAACAAGTTTATAACACAGAAATGATCGTAATGGGACATTAATCTATCATTGTTCTTATCTAGTACGACCAAGATAGTCTTTCTTTGTCAATTTGTTTTTTCCTATGTTTGAGTTTGAGAGTGTTCTTTGTTTCTAATGTCTTCCTTCTTACAATGTTCTTTATATTCAAGTGAACATGTTACTTATTAATTTATGTTATTGTTCATTGTTGATTTTAAGCCTTGAATCATGGATCATAATAAGTCCTCGTAATTTTTTTTGAATAGGTAGAGTGATGAATTATTATTACTTTCAATCAACAAAGTGTTGTAAAAAATTTCGATATGTCGATGTAGAATTAGTCTCTACTTTTTATATTCGAGTGACAATTCTTCTCTCATTAATGTGCCCCTGAAGGAGATAGGCCGACACTTTTTTTTCATCACGAAATGGGATTCTTAATTTTTTGTGTTTTTCTATTTATTCTCTCTCATCTATGATTATCTGTTCTCTATCTTCTCTTTCTTTTCTCTCGCTTTGAATTATCAAAAAAATGACATTACACGATCATGCTTAAGAATTAGACGGTCATCTATAGGAGTCGTGTGTCTAACCATGTTGTTCGTTTAACTCACTAGAACTATTACACGTTTAATTACATAGTCTGACTGTGTAACTCCAAAATGAGAAATTTTTTAGCTTTCTTTCTACTTTTCTTTCCATTTAGTTACCACATGTGCATTCAAATCAATTAGCAAACATTATAACATCATTTACAAGCATTTTCAAGCATCAAGTTCTTTAGTTTACTCTCATTCACAACAATTATTATATTAGAATGAATATTTGTAAACTAAATCGTACATTTCAATATACTGGTTTCAATACTCAAGAACAATTCCAATATATTGTTGTTTGGGCTTAAAATAAATCAAACCAATGGGCCGACTTAAACAGGAGTCTATATGTGTGCAAACCCGGGTTGGTTATAAAGTCTTGCAGAAATTGAGGAAAGAAGACAAATCACAGAATATTTGATAGGATCAAATCAAGGAGATATTTATTTTTGAAAGAGTATTTGCTGGCCGCCAAAGGAAAGTATTTCTGTTGAAGGAAATTATTTTGCTTTCAAAAGAAGACAATTCTCTCCAAAAACCCTACAAATACAGGAGAATGAAGGAAGACAGAGATAATCATCCATCATCAAACAACAACTCTGCTCTTACTTTACAGTATTGTTTCAGCCATTGACAAACTTTATTTTTCGTATTTTCATTACGTTTTACCGTTATTTTCAGTTTTCTTGTTATTTATTTATTTTGGATTTGACAATTTTGCGTCCATTGAGTCAATGACCCTTAGAAAGAGATCGTTCTAATTTTCTCATTTTATCAATCGTCTGATTAATTTCAGATTTTGCGCATTTCAATTACTTTATGGTTTGGAATAATTAAATTCTTAGCACGCTTGCGTTTCATTTTTCTAAATTCGTTTACGCTTTCGTTGTTAGGAAAGGACGACGTTGGTCACCCTTCCAAAAAGAGGAAAACAATTGTTTACATGTGTTTTGTATAGATGGAACCGATTTCAATTAACTTTCTTTAATTAGTCGAACTTGTTTTTGAGCTCGTTGTCATAGCTAGGACCTTTTCATCGATTTTGTCCATGCTAGGACCTTTTGTTTAGTTTTGTCCTTTCTAGGATCTTGTTTCTGATCAAATACAACTCAAAACTTATAATCAATCAAAATTTTAGTCTCATTTATACTTTGAATACAGTCATAACAAGCACTTTGGTTATGAAATCTCGTGGCATTAGGTGCGCTCCTCGCACGCTATGTCAATGATTCTCAACCTCACAATCATCAAACATATCCGATCATAATAAACATCCAAAATAACATTCACATTCATTCATAATCAATTATCAAATAGATTAAGCATACGAGTTTAAATTTAAACGTTAAAAGTATACTTAACGTTTACTTACGCTGAAGACAACTATGGTTTAAAACACACTCTCGACTCCTCAAATCGCTACCTATCTCCTATTATATGCAAAACATAAGTACATAACCCTAATATTCAATTCAATGTTCAGTAACAAAATCATGCATCAACTTAATCTTTTTCTTATAGCTACTCCCATTTTTCATTAAATTCTCATGCACAATTATCTAGGTAAATCATAGGACTTTTCCATGATTTTCTGATATGTTATTCGTATAAAAATTTTGAACTAATGCAACTAGACTCGCTCTAATTGGCTTTTTACACAAAAAGTTATGGCCGTTTTTCTACAACCTCTTTAAATGAACTCCAAATTTTGACAATAAAAGGTTTTGTAGGAAAATTTTACAAAATTAAAAAGTTGTAGAGGACATGATGGGGAGTCAATGTTTGAAGAATATACAGATTTCTCCAGTCATTTTTCCTAAAACCCCATCCTAGGATTTTTTTAATTATTTTAATTGTATTAAGGCAAAAAATATTTCTAAAAATACCACAATCCTATTTTTTCGAATTCTTGAATGTTTTAGATCCTCGACTTAATGCGCAAAAAACATTACTCTTGAAAAATGTATTTACTTAACTATTATGCAATTTTCCTAATTATACTTGAAAATATGTGAAAACATGTAAAAAAAAATCTTACACAATAAGCTTGCATACCACAACCACTATCAATCAATACTATCTTACAAATTACAATAATAAAATACAATTTATTTTCTTCACTTTTATTAAAAACACTTACAACCTTCTGTAAATAAGGCTCCGTTTGTTTAGAAGAATTCGTTTTCCGGAAATTTTTTTTTAATTTTCCAACATGTGGTACCAACGGAAAATAAATCAACGAAATTATAACTTGAAAATTAACGGGATAATTATTCTTAACATATTATTAAAGAGAATATTTTCTTACTATAATATATAATTATATTTTCTTTATATTTTTAAATATTTAAGTATAGAATACCAGGAAATATGATTATGCAAAATATGATTCTGAAACATGAAATATATTTTTTTTTCAGAAAGTCACTTTCCATCAAACAAACGGAGCATAAAGGTAAAAAAAACATATTACTCGAAATTTAAACTTTTTGTAAATATACACATAAAAATAAAAGAAGAAAAACATATACAATCAACATACTAAGTCTCCATGCTAATTTTACCTAAGAAATTTATAGTAATACATATGAAAATAGCTAGACTTCGAAAATTAATTTCTACCAAACAAACTCAAAGGCGCAAAATTCGTAAACTCGAGACTCCAATTTACCATTCAACGTAAACCAAAAAGAATAAAAGCTATACAGAAACTACACCAACAGAAATTTAGATAACAACTTATTATAGCCAACTCTTCTCTATATAAATCAACAGCATATCTTCACCATCTCATTAATTTCATCATTATTTGGTATGAAATACTGAATAAAATGGCGTCCAAAGTGGTAGTTTTTATTGCATGCATGGCCATGATTTTGCTGGCAATGGAAACTGTATCATCGTCGCCATACATATCGACGCCTGTAATGCGTCGAGATCCAATTTATACCTGCACCAAGAAGAATCCATCTCTCTGTACTCCACGAGCTCCGGCGAACCCTTACGGGAGAGGCTGTGCCAAGGAGACGCGATGCCGTCGTCCTCCGAAAGGTCGAACTCGTCGAAATCTTGCCGATTTCAATCAGTGAAGTACACGACGTCGTATGGAGATTAATAATAAAGAGTTTTGAAGATTATTAACCCTACATTTTATTACTTTTATTTTATTTTCTCCCACAAGAATGTGATTCACAGGGACCTCTTGCTGGGGAGATTGACTTAAGTTAATAAGTTGTAAACCATTTGTAAAGATAATATATTGTTTTGTAGGGAAAACAAAATTCTTTTATTGAATTTGTTGGCTTATTTGTATTTATAATATTAATTTATTTTATCTAGTTATTATTATTTGAAGAAATTGTTACATGCCATTTAAATAAAACTATTAACGATGTTGAAGTGCAATTTTGCTATATTAAATTTTACACAATTTCTTTATTTTTCTTTTTTACATGTTAAAAAGATTTTGATATTATCATTAAAATATTGACACGTGTCATTTTATTAAAGATATTGATATTAATAATGTAGATGAGTAATTTTTTATATTTAAAATTTTCAAAATTTGTACTTTTTTTTCTCCAATTAGTAATTAAATTGAATGTTAAATTTTTAGTTATCTCTCACTCGATGATAAAAATTGAGTTGATTTATTTTATTATGGTAACTTTAACTTTATTATGTTAATTTAAATTTTATTATGAGATGATCTAATTATATTGAATAGAAATTTACTTATTTTACCATAAAAATTATATATTTTGGATCAAAATAATTAAGAAACAATTTATTATTTGATTTAATTATTGTAGGAAACTTAACCCCTTAGAGCTATACCTTAAAAAATGAAAAGATAGTTAATTGGTTTATTCTTGAGTCATTAATTATATTTAGTTTGATACTTTGAATATTGCGTGAAGTAAATTAATTACAATTTTATGTATTTTTTTTGAAACAATAAATTATATTTAAATATTATTATTTTACTTTTTTGGTGGGTTAAAAAATTCACAGTTTGCCACTCATATTAAAGAAAAAAAAATAAAGGATAAAATGATTTTATACAAAAAAGTCCCTAAACTCATTCGCTTTTGTTGTGAGACTCAAAATTAAAAACATTATTTTCCAAATATTCAAAACCATTTCTGATTTTAAATTTCAAATCTAAAAAATGTAAAATCATTTATCCAATCTTTCCAATCATTTTCAATACAAACATGGATATAGAAAAGAGGTAGTAAAATAGACAATCAACTTATGTGAAATAGAACAAATAAACTTAGTTCTTTAAAACACTTTTCAATCCAAGTTTGCTAAGTACGTACTCGAATCCTCCTCGCGGCAATCCTGCTAACGTGCACAACATGTAAACAAACGAAAGGGGTGAGTATATAGGTACTCAGTAAGTGTAAACCCAATTTAAGTTTAAATGAAGTGCATGGGTCTAGTTAGCACAGGCGTGCTGATGAACACGAGATCGCGTTCATCCCTTCCTCCCCAATAGTCAAACATCATATTGAAACACAAGTTCATTCGTATTCAACTTTAATATTCAACACGATAACGTGTTGGTCAGTACGAAGACGTACTGAGTCTCTGTATTGTGCTTTATGTTTCGGTTAACAATCCAAATCACACCAAACAAGTACCTTTACATGTTCATGCATTATCTTATAATCTATGTATCACAATAATAATGTTTTCATATAAAAACACATCAACTATGCACTTGTTTGCATTCACACTATATCATTCACCAAAACATATCAAAGCATCATTCAAATCTCTCAATAAGCGAATGAACCATCAAACAAAATCCAATGTTCATAAGAACAATATAGATATGAACATAATATAATATTCATAGAAACATCTTATGCTCAACAGTCACAACAATCTCGTATAGCATTCATAACCAATAACACGAATCAGATATGTTATGAATGAATGCGAATCAAATGCATATGAATGTTGTGCAATCACATGCGAATGTCTGCCCCGGGGTCTTTATTTCTTTTTCTTTTTCTTTTCTTTTTCTTTTTATTTTTTCCTCGGTCTCAGACCGGCATCGTACCCAGTACGACATCGAGATATCTTTCGGAATCATCGGTCCCAGACCGGCATTGAGCTCTCGTC
>CANYCX010356851.1:0-21449 GCA_948193385.1 Breynia disticha f. nivosa | reverse complement strand
CCAGTCACATACATCCATATCATACCACTTCTCATAAAAGCATACAATTCATCATTTCAAACAAACAATCACACAGTCACACAAATCCTAGAAACCGCTCTCGAGTTGCTTACCTGAGATCTGACTTCCCTGTCTGGGAACCAGAACCTCCTGCTCCGTCAGTTTTCGATCCTCCGAAATATATTTAATCAAAGAGTATATTAATCATATATTCCTTATTACCTTTCAAAATAATACTTTAACAATTTAATTATGTTCACATGTATTCATATACCATTCTTTTACATTTTCTCTTTCCTTAACAAGCAACCACCACCTAACATTCATAAATTCTCATTAACTATATACCCTTTTCATTAAACTCACCTCCTCCTTAACTATTTATCCACCTTAACTCTTATAATTTTCTCATTACAATAGAATATCTTAATTCTATCCATTCTACAACCAACCAACATATTTATTTTTCATACTTCCTTCACAAAAGTTCTAAGTCATTTTTCCTGATTCCAAATTAATTCTAACACATACATTACCCAATCCATTTGCTTATGCATTTAACCTTAATAATGTCCAAAGAAACTAACCTTATCATCAAAACTTGAAAACAAACTTAAGCTCACATGTTTAAATTTTCGTCACTTTTAACCTTCCTTCACAAAACATCGTTTTCAAATTCCGAAACCACAATTTAACCCTAGAATTCGCCATCCAAGGTTACTACACATCCATACCGATCAATAGAATCCATTTTCACTCAATTCTAACCTATATTCAATGAGAAATCATCATTTTAAAACCCTAACAAAGGAAAAACGTGATTTACTAATTTAAGTCGTAAAAACTCACCAAGTTCAATCACTCCTCGATCCAAATACCGCCCGATCACCAAGCTCGATGAGTTCTCGGTTTCTTTAGGGTTTTTGGAATCTAATTTGGTTTTTAAAACTTATGGATATGTGAAGTATATGGTAAGGATATGGGAAGAGATATATATATATATGTTTTCATCGGAAAAGACGATTTCACCCTTGAACTTATAACATCTTATTTTCTCGACTTTTCTCTCTCCCAAAAATCTTAACTTCACTCGATTTTAAATCTTACTTCCTTATACACTCTCCCGCCATTTTATAATTAATAATAATTCGCAAAAATTTTATTCGCATAATTACCGATATAATTTATAATTTCATAAAAATTCTTAAAAATGGAGGGCGTTACAATCTAGAAACATTTTTTTGAATATTTTAGTTACATTTCTGGGGCATGACAGCTCTCCCCTTCAGAAATTTTATCTCCAAAATTTTACATCCTAGGTTCTTAATCACTTAAATAAACATAATTACAAGGTGCGAACACATACCTCAATTTCTTTTAACCATCTAGAAAGCATTACGGATAAAACTCTCGCATGTCACTTTCTACCTCCCATGTAGCCTCCTTACGTTAATGGAAACTCTACTTCACCTTAACCATTGGAATCTCTTTATTCTGTAGCCTACGAATCTGTCGATCTAGGATCTGCAACGGCTTCTCCTCATAAATGAGATCCTCTATGATCACTACCTGGGGCTCCCTAAGTACATGACTCAGGTTGGACAAGTACCTCCTAAACATGGACACGTGGACCATGTTGTGGAGTCAAGATAACTCCTGCTGCAACTGAAGCCACTATGCAAGTGGTCCCACTCTCTCAATGATCTCATATGGCCCTACATATCTTGTACTCAACAACTTCCCTTTTCAGTGGAACCAAATCACTCCCTTCTATGGAAAAACTCATAGGAATATCTTACCTCCTACCTCATATACTACTTTCCAATGGTGTCAATTGAAGCAGCCTTCTATTGATCCTGTGCGGCTTGCATGCATCTTTTCACCATATTCAGTTTCTCAAGAGTTTACTGCACAATCTCAGGACCTCAATCTGTCGCAAACCTTTTACATCGTAATATACTAGACTCCAACATTGCCTCCTGTATAAAGCCTCATATGGTGCCATCCTAAAACTCCAGTGAAAAATGTTATTATATGCAAAATTAATCAACAGAAAGTGTCCATCCTAGTTACCAATGAACTCCAATACACACTCCCTCATCATATCCTCAACCGTCTGGATAGTCTTCTCAGATTGCCCATCGATCTGAGGGTGAACTACAGTACAAACTGTAACTTTGTGCCCATAGAATCCTGCAAGCTCCTCTAGAATCAAGAAGTGATCCTCAGATGTTAATCTAAAATAATCAACATAGGGATACTGTGAAGTCTCACTACCTCTGCCACGTATAACCATGTAAGCTTGTCCAACATATCATCGTATCGAATAGCCAAAAAGTGTGCAGACTTAGTAAGTCGGTCCACAATCACCCAAATGGCATTTTGGTGCCTAAATGTCCTATATAATCCCATTATAAAGTCCATTGTTTTCTTTTCCCATTTCCACTCTGATATCTCCAAAGGTCTCAGTTTTCCAATTCGCTCTTAATGTTTAACCTTGATTTGCTAGTAAGGAAACATCGAGCTACGAACTCTACTATCTCCCACTTTATATTCACCCACTAATACATATCTCACAAGTCTCGATACATCTTGGTGCTACTGGGATGTACTGAGTATGGAGAGGAATGTGCTCTATTATAATGCTCTCTTTGATTTCTGTAATATCAGGAATGCACAATCATATACAACACCCTGTCATCATCTAACTGGTGTGTTGTCGTCACTTTCCCTTTCTATACATTCCTTTTGATTTTCATCAAATGTTCATCCTTTTTCTATTGTTCTTCTATTAATTCTTTCATATGGATCTCACCCATATGTTGGCTAACATCTCTCGCTCAATTGCATCCAACTACACTCTTACCTCCCTCGATGCAAACATGAACTCAACCCTATAAGACACTGCCTCCTTAACTTCTCTTCCTTTTTTGCTCAAATCACTAGTGACCACATTTGCCTTTCCCAGATGGTAATCAATGGTGCAACTATAATCCTTTAATAACTTAATCCATCTCTGTTGTCTAAAATTTAACTCCCACTATATGCTAATATATTTGAGGCTTTTATGATCTATGAAGATCTGGAATGTCTCATCTTATAAGTAATGCCTCTGTACCTTCAGTGCATGAATGATCACTGCCAATTTCAAGTCATGAGTAGGGCTATTCGCCTCATATGGCCTTAACTGCCGAGAGGTATAGGCAATCACCCTCCTACTTTGCGTTAGAACGCCTTCTAGAGTAGCATTGAAAGTACTTGTATATATCACAAAACCACCACCCTCAGTCGGCAACACAAGTACTAGAGCCTCCACTAGTCTCTTGTTCAAATCCTGGAAGCTCTCATGACATCGTTCATTCCAAATGAACAGAACATTCTTCTTCAATAGGCAGGTTATCGGCCTTGACAACTTCAAGAAATCCAATATGAATCGTTGATAGTATATTGCTAAGCCCAGGAAACTATGCACTTTGGTCACATTCCTAGGAGCCTCTCAGTCTTGAACTGGATTGATCTTGCTTGGATCCTTCTTCACCCCAAACGACTTCCCTTATCCAAAACTCGCACTTGTCAAACTTGGCACTCAGCTACTTCCTTTTTAATATCTCTAGCACCTCCTAGATGTGCCCCTCGTGCTCTTTCCTATCTATGCAATACACCAATACATAGTCTATAAAGATCTTATATACTGGTCCAGGTAGGGTTGAAATATTTTATTCATTAAGGACATGAAAATCGTTGGTATGTTAGTCAACTCGAATGGCCCTAAATGTTGTCATGGGAATGTAGCTCTCCTCCACTCTCAACTGCCAATACTTGGATCATAGATCAATTTTCGAAAACATCGTTGTTCCCTTAATCGGTCTCTTAAATCGTCTACCTACGAAAATGAATACTTGTTCTTCACCGTTACTTTGTTCAACTTGCGGTAATCAATAAACAATCGCAGACTTCCATCCTTCTTCTTCACAAACAATACTGGTGTGCCCTACGGTGACACACTCGGCCGAATGAACCCTTTCTCTAGGAGTTCCTCCAACTATCACGTCAACTCTGATAGTTCTACAACCGTCATTCTATACGGCGTTACTGACACTAGCACTACTCTTAGTACTGTCTCTATCTCAAAATAAACCTTCCTTAGAGGTGGCAATCCCGATAAATCGTTTGAAAACACCTCGAGGTAATATCGTACTACCTCCACATCTCCAACCTCTAACCTCTTTTTACCCAAATTCGTCACACAAGCTACATACACTTCACACCCTTCTCTTATCAAATGTGCGGCCATCACTGCCAATACCACTAGTAACACTTTTCTCTCACCATCCTATTCCACTACCACTTTCTTCGTGTAACAGTCCACAATTGTTTCATTTTTGAACAGCCATTCCATACCCAAAATAACCCTGAACTCCACTATCTATAGCATAATCAAATCGACCACGTAACTCAATTCTCTAACTTTGAACTCACAACTTCTCACTACATCACTCACCATTATAATTCCTCCGACCGGCATGGATACCTCTACCATGTACCATAGGGGTTCTACTCTACACTCAATCCATCTTACCAAAGACTCCCTAATAAAAGAATTAATAGTCCTCGGATCAATCAAAACCGAAGCATTATGTGTATAAACAGAAATTGTACCAGTAATTACATCAGGATTGACTGCCGCCTCATCTCGTGTCATAGTATAGACACAGACCTATGGTTGAGCCACTAACTATGAGGCACCTCCACCTCTCGAGGTATTACCTATTGCTCGTCCACCTCTACCTCGACCTCCACTAGTCGTAATAACTTCTCGGTTATCTCCGATGCTGCTCTAGCCAGAGAGACCCATGTCTTTGTCTCTAGTCATCTAGTGGCATCGTCAGGCAAAATGACCCGAATGGTTGCAATAGAAACATATGGGCCTAGTGTTGACACCCGTATTTACTATAGTGCTCTAATGTCCAAAGGTAGGAGGTATAAAAGAATGACCTCCCCACCTACTGGACCTGCTTCTCAAATGGTTGCTACCCTGCTTATACTCCTTGGTGGCCCAAATTCAGTCTTCTTATGCCCTTCAGTGGAAGTAGATCCACCCTAGATCTTCTATCTCTTTCCCTCACATTGGTCCTCTTTTGCTAATGACTCATCATCTTTAAAGGCAGTCTCAAGCAACGTTTGGGATGTGTGCTGCTTCATTGCAATTTGGGTGCAGATGTTAAACCACAACCCCGCTCAAAGTGGTCTCGCCTCTACTAGCAGGTGACTACCTCCTCGAATGTATATCGAGAAACTCTCGTGAACTGCTCCTCATACTCTGTCATCATCATACCCTTCTGCTTAAGTTCTAAGAACTCAATCTTCTTATGGCTGCAGTACAAGATTGGAGTGTACTTGCCTATAAACTCTAGCTAGAAGTCACCCCAAGTGAGTGTAGGGGGGTCATTTTGACTTTTGGGGACTGTTTCCCACCAATCTCAGGCGCCTTTCTCTAGTAGTAAGTTGGTGTACCTTAGCTTATGCTCCAGTGTGCATCTCATCCTATTGAGGATCCTTGTGTGAAAACCAATCCTCCACCTCTATTGGGTTTGTGGTACCCTCGAAAGACTCTGTGCCTTTCTTGTGCGCCTCACTGAAGTTACAGTCAATATTCGTCCCTAGATGACCACCATGTCCTCTCACCATCCATTGCATCATCTCAAAGAAATATGTAAAAGCGGGTTCAATATGTGGGTTAGCAGCATGTGCGGCTGCTCCTTATACCCAGGGGTGGATCCCTACCCCTACAAGGACTCTTGTGACTCGGCGGTCTTGTGCGATACATTATCAATTGGCTCCATCCTACAAAATCACCATTTTCAAATCTCTTAGTTTCACAAACAAAGATGCAATGTAAACAACTTCTGGCGCCATTTTTGCACCATTTTCGCACCATTTTCGTAAATCCCAATTTCGTAATCCCTGTTCTGATACTACTAAATATGAACCCCAATTTCTTAAACCAAACTTTTTAATAAAATAAGGATTTTTGCACCATTTTTAAAAAAAAATAAAGTGATAGGAGAGGAAAGAGGAAGATAGATATGCACTACTTAAACGCAATGACCAATGTTTGGTAGTATACAAAATATGCTATGAAAATGTGGAAGTAATGGAAAATGATTTACAATTTATTAGTATGTAAATCTAATATTTATACCAATGTTCGTATAGATGTACAAAACAAAATAAATCTGAAAAACTAAGTAGCTCAACCTTCTTCAAGTATCGCACTAGCAAACACTACCAAAAGAATAGTTTCGCCTCTAGTTACTATCGCTCTGCACATTTATCACAAACACGCACGCATCGTGAGTAACTAAATGCCCAGTAAGTACACCAACAACACTTACCAAGGTAGTTAATGCATAAGTACTCGTTGTTTAAGTGTTTTAAGTGTATTAATCATGTGTGGGATTTATCCCACCTAAGTTTCCTAACTTCCAATTTCATATGTCGTTTGTTTTTTATGGTTTCTTCTTTTTACCATCCTCGAATTCCAATCATTACAATATAGAAATGGTCTGGGAAACGACTTGAGTAACCCATTTGCCGGCCCGTATCACCCTTCTGAGTTCCCCTAAAAATGAAACAGTTTGGAAAATTGTTTGGGCTAAACTGTTTTCCAGACCGTTCCAACCCTCTATTTCTCATCCAAAAATAGAATGGGTTGGGAAATGGTTTGGCTAACTTGTTTCCTATCCCATTTTGACCTGTTACTCAGTAATACATAGAACACTTAAAACTTTTCAACGCACATGAAGCAAGTCAATCATATTTCATACCAACCAATCCTATATTCAAACAAACACTCTAATACCAATCACATCCCTAGTCATTCACAACACCAAATCAAGAAAAAATTCATCCAATCATAACTCATTCATATTGATACAACAATTTTCGTGGACAATCCATCATACCACATGGCATTCATCATTCAACTCGTGCATACAACACCATATGGCATTTTCCACACAACCTATGCCTGGGTCTCTCATCAATTCCCTTAGAGAGCTCTTGCCCTCATTCCTTTTCGAGAGGTCTTCCTCTTCTGAGCACCCACTCCTTATTTTATTTTCGGGAAATTTCTCTCTCGTGAACAGCCACTCCCTTTTCTTTTCCTTTCACGGTATCTCCCCTCATGAGCACCCGCTTCTTATTTTCTTATCGGCATTGAGCACCTGTTCTTTATTTTCATCAATTTTAGTCTTGAGCACCCTCTCCTTGTTTTATTCTCACCATGAACATGCACACATGCTCATGCAATGCCAAAATACAACATGAAATCAACTCTAAACATTTTCTATAAAACTCATGAAATGTTTGTCATCATCAAAGCTCATACCAACATATCGATACATAATCCAACCAAAACAACTAATCATTGTATACACCAATTTCACTTGAATCATCACAAGGCAAACACTTTCACAACATAATCATTCAATGGCAATTCATACATTTTCATACCAATAAACAAGCATCATTTTAAACAATATACACAAACCTTTTTAGATGCATTCCTCTACAATTTCAACCAATGAACATTTTTTTCTACATTTAACCATACAAATGCAAGACCAACAACGGAAACTGTATTTCAATGTACTTACCTCGAATCCCGCAAAGTTGACACACGACTCAACTCTGATCCAGACCTCAAATTATGTTTCCCACATGATTTTTACCCCAATTTCCATGTTAAACACAATTATAATTTTTTGCAATGCTCAAATTGCAAAACCTATTTTCGAATAAAATATAAATTTTTGACTACATTTTTTTGAATAATTAAGCAAAAGAAGAATGAGAAAGATAATTATATGCATCATTTGAAAGCTTTGACCATTGTTCGGTCGTATACAAAATATGCTATGAAAGCAATGCAAAAGCTATGGAAATAAATTTACAAAAATCAATGTATGTAAACCATCTTTCTATACTAGAGTTTGTATAGATGTACAAATGTAACACTCCCATCTTAAAACCTTATTATTAAGTAAACTAAGATATGATTAGGATAATTAATCAAATTAATAAAGAAAATAGGTAAAATATAAGTTAAATAGGCATATTATGAATAAGTTAAGAGTTATGTAAGTAGAGGATTCGACAAAATGAAGTTTGGAAGTGAAATCGACAAAAAATCGACTGAACACACCCCAGGGCATGCTGATAGCACGGGGTCATGCTGAGGGGTATACTGGCTGGAAAATAGCACGAACATGCTCAAAAATCAACATGAATGTGCTCAAAATGATGGGCACAGTCGTGCTAAGGTTAGCACGGGGTGTGCCGACATGCTGAGTGTCCCCAAATGCTAAAAATTGAGTTACACGTGTAAAAATAAAAATGGCACGGGTGTGTTGGGCATGACATGGTCGTGCTCAGTCTTTTGAGTATATATCCACTTCATTTCGAGCCCTAAACATTCATAGAAGTAAGAAAAAGTTCAAAAGAAAACGTGAGAGGCTCCAGGAAGAGCAAAAAAGAGAAAAGGATCCAAAAATCAGATATTATATATCAAATTGATCGTAGAATCGAGTAGAGAATTATCTGGCATCATTAAAACGCAAAAATCCAAAGCTAATAACAAGTATTTACGAAGTTTCCATATATACAACTTTGACAAAAGTTAGTTTAAGTAAGAATAGTTATCGATTAATGTTATAGGGGTTAATAGGATTGAATAGGAACATACGTATGGATATATATATATATATATATATATATATATATATATAGCGAATTGAATTTTATAGCAAGATTGGTATATGTTATTATAGGATGACAGACCAGACAGTTAGGGCATGACCAAAACATGCAGAGGTCCAAGTATTTTTGTTGACAGGTGAGTAGTCTAAGTCACTTAAATATAACGAATATGACAATGTATATATATGGTATCGATTGAGTGCTTGAATTTATATATGAGTATAAACAAATGTGATAAAATTGTTAAATGTGAAACTGGTATAAAATTGGGAACGAATACATTTATGGTATTGAATTGCAAACAGATATAATCAAAATGAGAATTTAAACAGGTACGTTACAGTACGAATGATATGATTGTATGTTACGATTACGATTGACATGATATGGAGTTGATATGGTGTTGATATGATGAGGTGTGGATTGGTGATATTTGATCGATCATATGTAGAGGGGGTTTATACTACAGAGAGGGAATCCTTTTATAGTATCATTTCTGTAGAAAGGGGTTTATACAGTACATTGTTATGATACTGTACAAATAATTGATTATGTTGCAAGATAACCAATCGTATGTACACGAGTATCGTGATATGATTTTTAAGAAAGAATAATTGCAAAAGTATATGGTTTATTATATTATGTTTATTCATTACTATTAATAATTTGATTAAGTTAAAGACTATTCACTGAGCCTGCAACTCACTCTACTACGATTTTTGGTTTTAGGATATAGCAAAGAGCAGACATAGATATTTATACTTGACAGGTGGGTCGACTGCTACTCTTGGACCATTTTTTCTCTCCTCCTCATAGTTGGGACTAGGATGTTTTTGAGTGATGTTGCATGTTTTGCTTGCACATATGATATGTTTTGTGATGGATTGAGATAGATACTTGTTTGTTGAGATGGTTATTTTATATATATGTATATATATGAGCTAATAGTTGTTTTGAGGTGTATGTTGTTAAATGAGTTAAGATATGCCTAACAACTATTATTATGTTTGAAATTGAATTGCAGGAGTGCAATAGGGATTGAATGGTATATTCATGTTATAGTGGTTATATAGCAGTTCTATATAAAGCATGAACTTGCATAATAAAGAGTAAAGAGCATATTAGATTAACACAAATCCATGGATGTGTTAGCTATTACGATCTATACTCTGAGTATATAACAGATGAACTATAAACTAAAAATACAATATAATTGTATATATGAATAATAAGATTAGAAGAAGATGATCAATAGTTAATGTTAACGAATTATAATTAAAGTATAAGAAAAATTTTAAAATATGCGTACATTTATAGTAATATGATTAATTAGTGAATGATTAATGTAGTAATCAGGATAGGACGTTTTAACAAAAGTGTAAAATCAAAAGCTAGGAGCTCAACCTTCTTCCAGTATCGCACTGCTAGTACCACCGAAAAATGAAGTCCCACTGCGTACTACTTTTTCTATCCGTATTTATAGCAAACACACACGTATCATGAGTAACTAAATACCTAGCAAGTACACCTACAACACTTACCAAGGTAGTTAATGCATAAGTACTTGTTGATTAAGTGTTTTAGGAATATTAGGCACATGGAGGTTCTATCTCTCCTTTTTTTATTTTACATTTCCTTATTGTCTCTTCTTTTAAATCCTCAACTTTTAGACTATTCATTGAACAAAAAAGGTATGTGGAACGACTTAAGTAAACAGTTTTCCATCCTGTTTCACCTTACTAACTTCCTTTGGAAATGAAACGGTTTGAGAAACGGTTTAGGCTAAACTATTTTTCAGGTTGTTCCACCTCATTGTTCCCTATTTGAAAAAATCAAACGATTTGGGAAATGGTTTAGCTAGCCTATTCCCCAGCCCGTTCTGATCTTCTGCTTTCTCTCTGAGAATAGAACAGTTTAGGAAATGGTTTATGTAGCCCATTCCCTAGCCCATTTTAACCTGTTGTTTTCAGCACTCAGCACACTTAGCATAATTCAGCACACACAATACATACCAAAAAACATAGGCACTTCATAAGTACAAGCCATACGAGGAAATCCTTTAAAACACAACATTCCAACCATAACATCATAACATCCCTTAAACATTTAGTCAATCAAAACCATTCAAGAAATCCATTTGCACAACCATTATATCAATTGCATTTCATCCATACATAGTATTCATAATTACAATTAACATGCTATATCACATAAGTGCAAGTGAATGTCCAGCTCATATGTTAATGCATTTCACATATAAAATGACCCGGGTAACACTTACATCTTTTATTTTTAAGGATTCTCCTTCGTAAGCACACGCTCCTTAATTACTGACGGTGAGCACACGCTCCACTTTTTGTCGAATTTATTAGGGTCTCCTCTATTGAGAACATGCACCCATTATATGGAAGGATCTCTTCTTATTGAGCACATGCTCCCAGTATCAAAAGATATCTTCCTATTGAGCACACACTACCATTATTTATTTATTATCTCACCATGAACATGTCACACCATGCTCATGCAATGTCATAATGTCATGGATGCAAATACAATCATTTCCATAAAATACATGCCACATGTATTATTCTGTAATGATAACACATTACTCATTCACAATAGGTCACCCTTCCATCTGTAATGCTAACAACATAATCATCACTCATAACTCACAAAGAATCATTTACATTATTTCATTTAAATTCCTCATCAATCATTTACTTAGCACATTACCATCCAGTAATCACTCAAAACCAACAACACACACAATACAAGTGTAATCTCAATAAACACATTATCTGTCAGACTAAGCTCATGCACTCACAACCGATTCATCATCATTTCATACATTTCAATCATTTGTGCACTTTGAACATACATTCATTTATCACAATCTCTAACATTCACAACAATGAACATTTAATCAAACATACTTAACCATATAGATACAAGACATACCTAGGTAAGTATGGTTCGATGCACTTACCTCAAATCCCGCAAAGTCGGTGCACTGATCAACTCTAATTTGGACCTCGAACAAGGTTTCGTACATTATTTGTAACCACATTTTCCACATTAAACACGATTTCGCATTCCTACCCTTATTTAACAAAACCCCTAATCTTTCGTAAACCTTAAAATCTCAATGTCTTCCTAACCGTCGATTTTTAGTTCATAATCGACCCACATTACTTCTATTAACTATAACTCACCCAATTACATGCCTTTTTCTAACCCTAACCTCAAAATCCCACAATCAATAAGTATAAAGTTAGAGCTTACCTTGCTTTCTCTTCGAGAATTGCCATGTACTCTCTTCCCTGGGCCAAGATCTACTAGATCTAGGGTTTTTAGGGTTAGCTTTGGTGATTTTAAGCTCTAGGATTGAAAGGTTTTAAGGCAGAATGGAGAGGAAATTCTACGGATGTCTTTAGGGTTTTTGGTTCTTTTTCCCCAAATGTTAATGCGTGTCTGTTTTTAAATCCCATCAAGTTGAAATGGTCAGTCGAACAATTAGCACAAACCTTTCGCCTACCCATTTCACCTTTCTATCAGCGTGGAGTTAACTAATTGTCTGTATCCAAAATAGTTTGGGGAACAATTTAGATAGGTCGTTCCCTAGGCTGTTCGACACTGTTGTTTAGTATTTCTGGCACATTTTTAGTTACAAATTTTCAGGGCGTTAAGGCAAGTACTTTCACAACATACTCATTCAAATTGCAAATTCAAACATTTTCAAACCAACAAATACACATCATGTCAAAAAATATACACAAACCTTTTTAGACACAATTCTCTACCATTTCAACCAATGCACATTTTCCATCTATAATTAACCATACAGATGCAAGACCTACAATGGTAAGTGTGTTTCGATGCACTTACCTCGAATCCCGCGAAGTTGGCGCAACGCTGAACTCCAATTCGGACCTTGAATTACATTTCCTACATGATTTTTACCACAATTTCTGTAATAAGCACAACTTCATTTTCAATTTCATAATTCCACTTGTAATTAGTAAAAACCCCACAATATTCCCAAAACCCTAATACCTCAATCTCTTCTTAATTATAATTTTTCACTTACCGTTTGTTACGTCTACTCCCATTTACAATATCTTACATAAATATCCACATTCTTCCAACCATAGACTCAAAACCCTACATACATCAAATATAAAGTTAGAGATTATCTTTCTTCTTTGTCAAAAATCACCCAGTACTCCATTCCTTAGACCAAGGGTCACTCCATATTGGTTTTGATGGTTAGATTTTAGTGATTTAAGCTTTAAAATGCAAGGGTTTTAAGGTAGGAAGGAGGGAAAACTTACGAGGGCTCTAACAAGATTTTTTATTCCTTTTCTCAAATGTTCACATTGTTTTATTTTTAAGGCCTGATAAGTCAAAATTGTTTTCCAAACAGTATGTGTAGACCATTTGCTTACCCATTTTTCCCTACTATCAATGCGACACTATTTTCTTGTACGCATTCAAAATGGTTTGTGGAACGGTTTAGGCAGATCATTCACAAGGCAGTTTGCCACTATGTGTGTGTATATATATATATATATATATATATATATATATATATAGGTATATATAACATATACATATACACATACATATACATATACATATACATACACCTAGAGGTAGAAAGCAAAATCAGGTTGTGCTGGATATTATTGAAGGAGCTACAAAGAAGTTACCTACAACGATATAGGTTGGGGTTGAAATGCTCATTAAAAGTCTCATGGCTAGACCTGGTGATATTGCGGTCAATAAAGATCACAAGTACAGAAGCATGTTGGACTCTTATTCTATTATTTTTGGTAAAGAAATTATGTTTAAATAATGATTTAAAAAAAATAAAGAATATTAATTCAATATGGTTTGTGCAATTATCAATTATAATAATTAATTATATTTAAAAAGTTTAGAAAATGGTCTCCAAAGATCATATATGAATTCTATGTACAAAGTTTAGAAAATGGTCTGTAAATACCACATACAAATCCATTACACATATGGACTCAAAAGACCCCTGGCATGCACTTAGTATTTCATGGCACAAAAGCCATTTCCATGCACTTATTCACACATACGTGACGTTGAATATGACAATCAAAATTTAATTTCGTCAACGCAAGCAAAATGGATTTCGTCACAAAAATGGATTTTGTCAACTTCGTCCACAAAAATGGATTTTAAAAAATACTAATATATAGTTAATGATCACACAAAAAATATGGAAACTGAATTTAAAAATTTAAAAGAGCAAGAAAATTGTTTAAAAATAGACAAAGATTTAATTGAAATACACAAAACAATTATAGTTTATAGGGAAAGAGATTAAAAATATTAAATAAAATATAAAAAAACTATAGGAAATAAATATAAAGAAAATAAACATATATTTAAACTAAAAATACTAAAAATCCAATTATAACGCATCTGGAAAAATTAAAAGATGTCTGAAAGTGAATTATATTTCCTCCAATATAGATAATTTAGTTACAAAAATAGGAGATATGAATATTAATGATCGATTTATAAATATAAAAACAACAGAAGTAAAATCTAATAATCTAGATATTACAAATATTCCAATAACTAGTAGAACACCACCTATAAGACGAAAAGAAAATTTTAATAGACGAATTACTAGATATCTTGGATTAATGTATAATGGAGATAAAATGAATAATTATACTACTTATGAAAAAATGAAATTAGATTCTATAAATACTTTTGGAATTTATCTTGACTTAGATTGTATTATTATTGTTGAAGAAGTAATAGATCAATAGGGAACTAATTAAGAATAGTTATTTCAGTTAACAAAAATAGACTACGAAACTACAAAATGATTCCTAGAAAAAACTTTAGTTAATAGTGCTTAATGATTTTGGAACAATATAGATGCAAATACTAAATTAGAAATATATTCTAATGGTGATATTAATAATATGGTAACAAAAATAGTAGAAACATTTAGATTAGAATTTCATGGAGATGAAAAATATATAAAAGATTATACAACAATTTCTAAATATTCTATTGCACTAATGACATTATAATTATGTTACATGTGTGGAATTGATAGTTATATTTGTGTCTTCCAAAACTATTATTATCATATATTTAATTAAGTACTAGATACCAGTAATTATTTACATTTTTTGTAAGGATACCAGATTTTTAGATACTTTAGGAAAAAGAATATTTCATTGTAGGAAAAACTAAGTAATTGGTGCACTAATGCAATATTAGCTGAATCTTCAAAAAGTTTAAAGAAAATAACTTTTATGTGGTGATAAACCTAAAATGCCAATAAAGACAAGATATGATACTTCTTATTCTTATGGAAAAATAAAAAGAATATAAGAAAACCAAAAAATGTAGGAAAAAGAAAACAAATCCTAAAGAATGTAGACGCTATTATTGTAAATAAATAGGACATTATATAAATAAGTGCCCAAAGAAATTTGAAAAAAATAAAAAAATTGAAATAGATAATGACATTGAAGCAATGATTAATCCTGAAAATTTTATTAAATTAGATTATTTTAATATTGACTCAAATGAAAGTATATTTATATTAACTGATATAGGATATACATCATCAGAAGAAGAAGATTAAAATAGAAATTGTTGAAGCAAGTAATTCAGAATCATTAATAAACAATCAACTAGAACAATTGTGAGACTATAGATAAGAAATTTTAATACATAAAAAATTAAAAAAATAAAAAAGGGAAAATTTTCTGTGTCAAATTACTCTAGATTTAAAGTCAGTACTTTGGAAAAATTAGGAATTAAGTCAATAAAGCATAATCTATTTTATGAATTAAATATACAAGAAAGGACATTAGATATATCAATAACATCTGACAAAGTTTGATTCCTTTATTAAAAAAATATTTATGATAAATTACAAAAAAAATAAACTAAAAATTCATAATACATTAGGATGGATACATATTGAAGCAATAAAAATTATTATAAAATCAACATTTAAGGAATGATTAGACATTCCAATTGAATTATCAATTATAGATAATAGAATATTAAACAAAGAAGAAGCTTGTTTATGAATTCTTCGAAAAATCTATAATATGGAAAATTATAATTTAATGTATATCCAATAATTTCTTATCACCGTCAACATAAAGATTTTGATAAAACTTTAAGTCTCATACAGAACTTTAAAAGAAAAGATTTCTTTGAAAAAAATAGACCTTATTCAATAACTTACATAATTTCTTATGTTATATCAAACACGCATCATTTAGATTGTTTTATTGTAAAGGACACTAGGTTTTATTTATTTGTTTGATGAAGTTTCTCAAATACAAATGTCGATCTTACCAAAAATAGAAGAAAAAGAAAGTAGATCATTATAATTAGATTTACAAGATAAACCTTTAATGATCACAAAAATATTACCTCGTAGATTATCCTTTACAAACACGTGTGTTTTGCCCTCCATAAGAAAATTTCGTCCTCAAAATTTAAATTCGTACCTGAATCGGAAAATAACTGAGGATAACGATGTCACATCTCCGCTTCGACCTCCCAAGTTGCCTCTTTCGGAGAATGGAAACTCCATTTCACTTTTACCATCGCAATTTCCCTGTTTCTCATCTTGCGAGTCGCCCGTTCAAGAATCTCTACAGGTTCCTCTTTATAGGACATATCCTCGGAAATCTCCACTTCAGGCACTTTAATAACATGACTGGGGTCAGAACGGTAACGTCTCAACATATTTACATGAAACACGTCATGTAATCTGGAGAGTTCTTTTGGTAATTTCAGCTGATACGCTAATGGTCCTACCCTTTTAATGATTTCATAAGGGCCAATGAACGAGGACTAAGCTTTCTGCTCTTTCCAAACCGCAAAATACCTCTTCAGGGCGATACTTTCAAAAATACTTGGTCACCCACTTCATACGAAATTTCTCTCCGATGCTTGTCAGTGTAACTTTTCTGACAATGTTGGGCAGCTTTAATACATCGCTTGATAACATCTACCTTATCTACAGTTTGTTGCAGCAATTCAGGACCTTTGATTTGTTGAAGTCCTTCAACATCCCAAAAGACTGTGCTTTGACATTTTCTGCCGTATAGAGCTTCATATGGCGCCATTCCAATACTGGAATGATAGCTGTTGTTGTACACAAATTCTATGAGTGGTAAGTGTTCATCCCAGTTTCCTCTGAATTCCAGAATACAAGCTCTCATCATATCCTCCAGAGTTTGTATTGTTCTTTCTGACTGACCGTCAGTCTGCGGATGAAATGTCGTACTAAAGTGTAACTTAGTACCCATAGCTTGCTGTAAACTACCCTAAAAACGTGAAGTGAATATAGGATCCCTTCCAGACACTGTCGAAATCAGCACTTCATATAGTCTCACTACCTCTGCCTCGTACTTTTCTGCCAATTTATCAAGCGAATCATCTTGCTTGACTGCCAAGAAATGTGCGGATTTAGTCAATCTATCCATAATTACCCAAACTGCATCATGTTTTCAAATGTCATAGGTAATCCAACCACAAAATCCATGGTAATTTGCTCCCATTTCCACTCTGGAACAGCTAAAGAACGTAGCTTTCTAGCTGGTGCCTGATGTTCAGCCTTGATTTGCTGACAACTTAAACATCTCGCCACAAATTCAGCGACTTCTTTCTTCATACCCGGCCACCAGTATAGTGAGTTTAAGTCTCTATACATTTTAGTCCTGCCTGGGTGCACCGAATATTGAGAAGAATGTGCTTCTTGAAGAATTTCCTCTTTCAATTCTGGAAAATTCAGCACGTAAAGTCTTCATCCATAATACAAAATACCCTGATCATCTAACATATATGGAGTTTTTTTACCCCATTCCACTTTTTCTCTAGCTAACCTGTCAATTTTTCATCCTCCATTTGCCTTTCCACAATCTGTTCTCGGAATGTCGATCCCACCGATATGTTGGCAATAAAACCCTCTTCAATCACATCTAGCTCTAATCTTAATTCTCGCATCGCAAATAATGAATCCACATTGTATGCAGGTACATCACTCTTCATTAGCGATTTCCGGCTTAGAGCGTCAGCCACCACATTGGCTTTACTAGGATGGTATTCTATCGAACAGTCATAGTCTTTTAGCAACTCTATCCACCGTCGTTGCCTAAGGTTTAATTCTTTTTGGGTTGTGATACATTTAAGGCTTTTATGGTCGGTAAAGATCCTGAAGGTTTCTTCGTAAAGATAGTGCCTCCAAGTCTTAAGAGCATGAATAATAGCGGCTAGTTCAAGATCATGGGTCGGATAATCTAGTTCGTGAGGTCATAACTGTCTAGAGGTATAGGCAATCACCTTGCCATTCTGCATTAACACTCCTCCTAAACCCATTTCAGAAACATCGGTATAAACAACATACTCCCCATCCTCTGACAGTAATGTCAGCATTGGAGCTTCTGTCAGTCTCTGTTTAATCTCTTCAAAACTGCTCTGACATTTCTCATTCCAGTCAAACTTGACATTCTTCCTCAATAGACTAGTCAGCGGTCTAGCCAGAATTGAAAAATCCTGGATAAAACACCGATAGTATCCTGCCAAACCTAGAAAACTCCTTATTTTGGTTACATTTCTCGGAGCTTTTAGAAGGATCAGGTTGCACTCCCAGTTTAGAGATTATATGGCCCAGAAATGCCACTTCCTCCAGCCAAAATTCACATTAAGAAAATTTGGCGTACATTTATTCATCTATCAAAATTTGTAAGGCTATTCGCAAATGGTTTTTGTTTTCATTTCGGTTTCGGGAATAGATGAGAATGTCATCAATAAAGACGACAACAAAGGAATCAAGGTAAGGTTGGAAAATTTTATTCATAAGGGACATGAATGCTGTTGGAGCATTAGTCAACCCAAACGACATTACAGTAAATTCAAAATGTCTGTATTGGGTTTTGAATGCAGTTTTAGACACTGACTTTTCCTCCACTCTAAGCTGCCAGTATCTCGACCTTAACTCGATTTTAGAGAAAATTTCTGCTCCTTTTAGTTGATCGAGCAAATCGTCGATTCAGGGTAAAGGATATTTATTTTTAATGGTCACCCGATTTAATTGCCGATAATCTATATAAAGTCTCATGCTACCATCCCTCTTTTTAACAAACAAAACAGGCGCTCCCCAGGGCGAAATACTGGGTCGTATAAAACCATGTTCCAACAGTTCTTCCAACTGCTTCTTCAATTCTTTCAATTCCACTGGCGCCATCCTATAAGGTGCTATAGAAATAGGTGCAGTTTCAGGAATGGTTTCAATTTCAAAATCAATTTCTCGGCTAGGGGTAATCCAGGTAAATCCTCTGGAAATACGTTTGGAAATTCTCGTACCACTGGCACGTCAGACACCTCTACACTAATACTAGCAATATCTACCACACTGGCTAGATAGGCTTCACACCCTTCTTTCATAAATTTTACGGTCTGAACAGCTAATATTAGACAGGAATGTATGATTTTCCTATCCCCGACAAACAGTATCTCTTTCTGACCGTTCACCTCAACCATAACTTCCTTAGAATAACAATCAACTGCAGCTCTATTCCTCAAAAGCCAATCCATACCTAATATCAAACCGAATTTTTCTAACCGAATGATCACCAAATCCACTCTAGAACCTCTAGCATGTGACTGAGATCCGCCTCGCCCAGCATAAAATCCTCTACCTCTATTTCCAGTAACATTTCTCTGATTGTCCCCCACACTGCTTTGGGAACCTCTAGCCTTTGCTTCATCACTTTCTTTCTGTTGACAATTTTTCTATATATGTCCCTTTTTATGACAATAGTAACAAACTATGTCTTCTCTTTTCTTACCCTCTAATACGCTTCTCTCATTGCGTTTAAAGAATGGTTTCCCAGCAAAACTTGCTCCCCTACAGCCAAACTGTTTCAATTTGGTCACTCTGGACCCTTGAGCACTGACTGCTTTTCCTTTATCTCCACCAGAGCTTTCTTCTAGCTTAACTTTCTTAGCTCCCGACGGTTGTGATCTCTACAGAGCTTTCTCAGCTCTTAAAGCAGCTGTTAACAGAGTTGCAAAAGTTGGTGGTTGGAAAGATAAAAATGGAGAAATCTCTTCCTTAAGCCCATTTCAAAACGATCTCTCTTGGCTTCATCAGTTGCCACTTCTTCTGGCGTATATCTTGAGAGACGGGTAAATTTGATTTCATATTCGGCTACAAACATATCACCCTATTACAAATTAAGAAACTCTGCTTTCTTCTCTTTCCTGTACATCTGGGGTGTGTACTTATCTTCAAAAACCTTACAAAACTCCTCCCATGTCATAACAAGAGGCTCCACTAAACTTCTGGGAACCATTTCCCACCAGTTAATTGCTTCACCCTAAAGTAGGGATGTAGCATACATAACTTTCTGCACAGAGGTGCACTGCATTCTTCTTAATACCCTCTCGGTATCTCTCATCCAATCCTCAGCTACGGAAGGATCGGTCGTGCCAGAGAAAGGTTTACCTCCTAATTTTTGGATTTGTTCGAAGTTTTATCAATTATTACCCCCTCTCTCGGAGCTCGGGGTATTTATTCTCTCATTGTCGCTCCGATTAAGTCTAGGAGCTGTTGAATGTTAGTAGGTTGGTTTTGTGTTTGAGCTTGAGCCTGAAGGTCAACAGGTTCACTAGCTTGAGGTTGAGGAGCATGCATACTCCTTTGAATAGACTCGAGAGTATTAGCAGTGGCAGGTGCACTTTCTCCTTGTCCTTCTTCCATTATAATTTAAGAAAATAAATAAGGTTTTCATTTAGGCTTTATGGAAGTAGAATGTACACGACAAATATACATACATGTATGCCATGAAAACCGATTTGGAAAATTCCAAATCAAATCCATAATATCAGGAACCGAGATTTTTAAAATCCTAGGCTCTGATACCACTAATTGTGACGCCCAAATTTAAATATCATTTCTTAAATTAATTACTTATTTTCCAAGAAATAACATTCAAACTTGACCATCATTTTTATTTTTAAAAATAATATAATTTAAATAAAATACAAAGGAATAAAATAGGAGAGATAAAATTTAAATTCAACTTTTTAATAAAATGCACACATTTCCTTTTCACCAAAATATTTTACAGAATTTGTGAAAGCAAGCCCATTACATCTTGAAAATTCACAGAACATTAGAGGTTATGAAAGAATAAAACTGGGAAAATATTAATTCAATCATAACATTATAAAATACAATGCACGATGTAAAATTTATCATGTACAGGGAAAAATTTCTTTACCGTGCACCGTCCACCTTATCGTTCACTCGCCGTAAATTCTAACTTGTCGAACAAGGTACTATCTTTACAATCCAGTATGCACCTTCCTATAATTCCTTCCGAGCGTAACAGGCATAATAATGCGTGAGTTTTATAAACTCAATAATTAACAAAACCATAATGGTCAATTTCCAACACTTGTATGTTTAGTTAACTTATAAATCCAAGGGAATTTAGTAAGAACATACATATAATCAAGTTGGATTTTAAATGAACATGTATTTAACACATAACAGCATAAATTTTTGTTGCAAAAAGGCAAACTCGATCGAGGTTGAATTATTTTCGAAAACTTGGAGTTTCATAATGTCAATCTCGATCGAGATTGAAGAAAATCTT